>JBAMBO010004196.1:0-27341 GCA_037044535.1 Lordiphosa magnipectinata | reverse complement strand
TTATACCCGTTACTCGTAGAGTAAAAGGGTCTACTAAAGTCGTGCAAATGTATGTAACAGGCAGAAGGAATCATTTCCGACCATATAAAGTATATATATTCTTGATCAGCATCAACAGCCGAGTCGATATAGCCATGTCCGTCTGTCCGTCTGTCCGTCTGTCCGTCCGTCCGTCCGTCCGTCCGTCCGTCCGTCCGTCTGTCTGTATGAACACCTAGATCTCAGAGACTAGAAGAGCTAGAGCAACCAAATTTGAAATGTAGACTCCTATTGTCTGCACGCAGATCAAGTTTATTTTCAATTTTTGCCACGCCCCCTCACGCCCCCGCAATTTGGAAAAAACGTATATCTCCTACAGTTTTGACGATAGATGGTTCGTACTTTCTAGAGATATCTAGTTCTTAAAATTATTTATCGATTTGCTGAAGGAATGATAAAGATCGGATGAACGATACTCAAGTTATGAGCAAAAAACGATCAGTTAACACCCACCACCCACCCCACTCATAACCTAAGCATTGCGTTCAGCAGCAATCTTAGTGAGAGAGAGAGAGAGAGACGAGTTAAAAAATGTTGCATACTTTTCGGCTGACCCACCTCAGGCATACAGTAAGGCTATTAAACATTTGTTTCCATGAGTAACGGGTATATCGAAGTCGGTTAGAGCCGACTTTAACTTACGCTCTCGTTTTGCCTAAACTCGTGAACAATCATATCTGGCAGCCAAAATTCTGGGTCACATATGATTGGAAAAGCTTCACCTGGAACACTTATGTTAAAGGAAGCTACATCACGAGGCTGGGCAAAATTAAACTTTGAAATGGAAACACTTGCTGAGGATTTGCTAGCAATATAGGCGGCAATTTTCTCGCAAGTAGTTTCAGGAGACAACCTAGACACAAAAACTGTTTTGCGTGGTGCTATAACAGTAAGAAGGGAAGGCTGTGAAGAAAGGGGAGCACTTTCATCAGGTTCAGGTGGCACTATTGGAGAACTAACTAGTCTACGATTTGGAGGTTTATTTAAAAAATTATTAATAACTCCTTGACTTGGGGAGGGAGGCAATGGAGACAAACCAAGCATGCTAGCTGGTGAAGCGGACAGGGAAATGGTCGGCGACAAGTCTTGACACTGAGGCGAGACTGGCAACGATGAAGGGGGATCAGTCGACTTGTCAGAATCGGGAGGTGGCACTATTACAACTTGAGGTTCCGACCGACGTGTGGGTGGTGACTCAAAATGGAATTTACTAAGCAACTCATCACTAGAGGTAAACTCACTTGCGAGTTGCTTAGTTATTTTATGCAACTTATTATATTTATTTTTCACGGTATTAGACATACGCGAGAAATTAAATTGCTTAACAGTGCATGCAGGGCAGGACCACCTTAACGCACCACAATCTTTTTTAGTTGAGCAAATTTTATCAAGGTCGCGTCCACTTAGTGCAGCACATTTTATATGCATAATATTATCGCACAACCAACAGTTAACAAACCGGAATTGTTCCGAATCATTTGCATCTTTATTAGTACACGACTTTTTGCAGCACGACATTGATCAAAATTTACCACTGGGGCTCAAAACTAAAGAGATTAGAAATCAAAGTGGGTATCAATATCTCACTCTAAGAGCGGCGAAACAAATAGAAAAGCTCAAAGCTTTCTCAGCAGAAAAGTAAACAAAAACAAATTTGGTGTGAGAGCGATGCACACAGAGAGTTTGAAGCAAACGCACGCACTAACCTTTGTTAAGAGGGGGTAACGGGGGAACCGCCAAAAACAGATGAGCGAAAGCAAAGCAAAAACAAAACGCACAGCACAGACGCCGCGATATTTATATTTATTAAATTAATAATACCCAGATGCACAACAAGAAAGCAAAGCACTCACCGGTAGTGGGTATTAATAATTGACCGATTTTAGATGTATTCGCGAAATTATAGGCACGTTGAACGTCACAATTAATTTTTAATTACGGAGCACAAAAAAAAGCACGTCAATCTCTCACAAGAGTCTCTCTCAAATGACGACGAGAACGCAAAGCTAACTTCATCTGTGCCGAAGATTTAATACTTGAAAAAGTTCGCATCAACCGATAGCGATTTCGATTAATCTTCGCAGATCAGCTTAAAAACATATAATATTAACAATGACTGAGTTAAAGAGCGCTAATATTGAAAACTAAAAAGGTTTTCTCACAAAAACCCATTTTCCGACCGATCATTTCTACGGCACATACAAGAAGTATTTATCCGATCCGGTCGGTTGCGACATATTAGCAGCTTGGAAACAGAGCGTCTTTCTGACCAACAGACGGACAGACGGACGGACAAATTTAATACCCCTGTTCCACTGACGAACATTTAATCACATTCTCAAAAAGTAGATATTGCCTTGTTCCGCTGACGAATTCATATTCATATTCATATTCATATTCATATTCATATTCATATTCATATTCATATTCATATTCATATTCATATTCATATTCATATTCATATTCATATTCATATTCATATTCATATTCATATTCATATTCATATTCATATTCATATTCATATTCATATTCATATTCATATTCATATTCATATTCATATTCATATTCATATTCATATTCATATTCATATTCATATTCATATTCATATTCATATTCATATTCATATTCATATTCATATTCATATTCATATTCATATTCATATTCATATTCATATTCATATTCATATTCATATTCATATTCATATTCATATTCATATTCATATTCATATTCATATTCATATTCATATTCATATTCATATTCATATTCATATTCATATTCATATTCATATTCATATTCATATTCATATTCATATTCATATTCATATTCATATTCATATTCATATTCATATTCATATTCATATTCATATTCATATTCATATTCATATTCATATTCATATTCATATTCATATTCATATTCATATTCATATTCATATTCATATTCATATTCATATTCATATTCATATTCATATTCATATTCATATTCATATTCATATTCATATTCATATTCATATTCATATTCATATTCATATTCATATTCATATTCATATTCATATTCATATTCATATCATATTCATATTCATATTCATATTCATATTCATATTCATATTCATATTCATATTCATATTCATATTCATATTCATATTCATATTCATATTCATATTCATATTCATATTCATATTCATATTCATATACATATTCATATTCATAAAAAACCATACAAAACTATGTAACTACAATTAACTGTAAGTTTTGGATTTGCAATATAACAGCAACCACGCATGTATTTTTAATTGCTTGCTATCCAAAGCCATTGGTAACGAGAAAGCAAAGCTAACTTCATCTGTGCCGAAGATTTAATACTTGAAAAAAACATATACTATTTATTAACAATGACTGAGTTAAAGAGCGCTAATATTGAAAACAAAAAAGGTTTTCTCACAAAAACCCATTTTCCGTCCGATCATTTCTATGGCACCTACAAGAAGTAGTTATCCGATCCGGTCGGTTGCGACATATTAGCAGCTTGGAAACAGAGCGTCTTTCTGACCAACAGACGGACGGACAAATCTTATACCCCTGTTCCACTGACGAACATTTAATCACATTCTCAAAAAGTAGATATTGCCTTGTTCCGCTGACGAATGATGTATACGTAAATAAAGAACAGCTGGTTGAACTGCTTGTCTGTAGCATGCTCTCCTGGTGGTACCACCACGATATAGCTAGTCTGCGGGATTCAAACATAAGAAATATTACTGCACAGAAAAAAAAGATCACGATATCTAGTATCAATCTGGTATTTTGTAGTATCAAATCGGCCTTCATCTGAAAAATACGCAGATGATATGTTCGAATATATCACTTTGACATTTGGAACACATCAAAGTGATATTTTTTCAGATCAACAATTTGATATTGGTTAATATCAATGATATATTATTATAGTATCAAAACTATATTTTTAAAATACCTGTGGGACATGGTTTTAGTATCAAAGAAATATTTTTAAAATATCAAAAGGGTATTATTGTAATACCAATGCTTTATTTTTATAATATCAAAGCTATATTTTTATAATATATTATAACAATTATTATGACAATTATCTTTCTGGAAAAATCTGCCCTTTGTCGCTGGAAGAAATGTAATAAAGGCGGTCGAAGTTAAGTCCACACTCTAAAAAAAAATTTTAAAATTAATATATTGAGAAGAATAATTATTTCAATACAAAACATACCAATTAATTTTTCGTACACCAAATTGTCAATGTCAAATTTTTCTAACAGCTCAACGAGTTTAAAATCTTCCATTTTAAACGGTAAAATTATAAAAAATTAATAAAAAAAAACTGCCGAAACCATAGGCTGAGCATGCGCTTTTTTGTTCTGCCCTTGAACGTCAAACAGCACACATATACATAAATACATGCATATTTTGCATGTACATTTGTATGTACGCATGTTTGCATATGCATGTATGTGTGCTTGTCTGCTGTTTGATGTTCAAGGGCAGAACAAAAAAAAAACGCATCGCAACACATACATATGTACATATTTAAACACGCATTTCTACTGCGTAGAGAGCTCAAAGTGAAAAAAACACGCACAATATGTATGTATGAGTGTGTGTATTAAAATCGTACATACTATTAGCAACTGAATAAAGGCAATAGCCTTTTTGCAATTAATTAATTTGCAAGTACAACAACAGTACAACAAAACACACACATGCAATTCACACTTTATTCACTTTTACCGTTTACATTTTTTTTAGGCACCGCACTTTTTTTTACTTACCTTTCACACGCGCCAGCACAGATCGTATGACGAAATTGGCAAGAAGCTAGAATTTCGCTGCAGACCCGACGCCAACTTCGAAACGTTCACGAAGAAAAAACGACCGGCACTCGTTTTCGCGCTTGCGGCAGCATAGCAATGAGCATTGTTTTTGCTTTTTTCGAGATAGACTATTGCTGTCTCTCTTTGATTTGAGAAACTCTGTGTGTCTCTTTCTCCTTTCAGAATTTCGATGTCTACTTTGATCTCAAATCATATCACTAGGGCATTTTTCACATCACTTTGATCATTTCACATCTCAATATAATATTTTTAGTATCAATGTGGTATTACCGGTTCATATTGATATTAAATAGTTTCACTTTGATATGCAAATATTGATATTACTGATATGATATTGAAAAACCTGATCTTATTTTTTTCTGTGTGCATTTTCACATTTTTAAACAAACACTTGGCAACTTCGTTAGTATATTGATAGAAAATCTAGTCTTTAAGCGGAAAATAGCTATATATTGTGACAGCTGTTAGATCATCCGTGGCAGTGACTTGATCATCCGTCGCAGATGATCTACCGAATGGACATTTATCTCTTATGAGGAAATACACAGAATGAATGAGGTCATTTAGATCGTCCAGCGGATGACCTCTAGAATGTGCCAGTAGAACAAGGTTATTAATAGACTCAGCTCGTCATGCTGATCAAGAATATATATATGTACTTTATGTGGTCAGATGTGGCTCCTTCTATGCGTTGCACTTCTGGGCAAAATTATAATACACTTTTCAAGTGTATAATAAAAATTATTAAAAAATCTGTAAATTTACATCCGATCCCAAACTTTTAAATTATTTTTGACAAGGCCTCATATATACATTTTCTTCACCCAATTTCTATAGCCATACTAAATTATTTTCAGATTTTCATTAAAATTGGTGGAATTATGTGAAAGCGTAGAAAACTTATAAATACGAGGATTGGGGCGTTTGAGTTGAAGACAAAAAGGGTTTTTCTCACTAAAACTAATTTTTCGACCAATGGTTCCTATGGCAGCTATATGCAATAGTCATCCGATCCGGCCGGCTCCGACAAATGTGCGGAAGACGGATGAGGTAGCATAGAAACAGACGGACAAACGGACGGACAGACGGACATGTTCAGATGTTTGTAACGCATAGAAGGAAGCATCTACGACCACATAAAGTATATGTATTCTTGATCAGCATGACGAGCTGAGTTGATATAGCCATGTCCGTCTGTCCGTCCGTCTGTCCGTCTGTTTCTATGCTACCTCATCCGTCTTCCGCACATTTGTCGGAAGCGGCCGGATCGGATGACTATTGCATATAGCTGCCATAGGAACCATCGGTCAAAAAACTAGTTTTAGTGAGAAAAACTTTTTTGTTTTCAGTGCCCCCAACGCATTTTTCAGTTTTCTATGATTTTACATAATTCCACCAAGTTTGATGAAAATCGGACAACTATATAATATAGCTGAACAATAGTTAGTTCAGAGAAAAAGTCTTAGGAGAAAAAACTTGTTTGTTTTCAATGCTATCGCTCTCAAACTTGTTACTGATCCATACTATATGCTACCACACAATTCTGCCAAGTTTGATTGAAATCGGATTACTATAACATATAGCTGCTATAGGAACGATCGGTTGAAAAGTAGTTCTAGCGAAAAAAACTTTTTTGTTTTCAATTGTAGCGTCTTTAAGCTTTCCAGTTTGTTTCCATTTTGACGAGTTTGATCCAAATCTGATGAATATATCGTATAGCTGCCATATAACAAATTGGAAAGCAAATGGTCAAAGTAGTGGCGCCATCAATTGCTAAGTTTGCAAAATAACTCAGCTAAGAATGTTCGACGAAAAACATTTAAAACCTTATTTTATATAAATTAAACAATCTACAAGGGTATATAAACTTCGGTCGAGCCGAAGTTAGCTTTTCCCTATTTTTATTAGTAACAAGCTGATACCCGGCGTTGCCCGGGTCCCTTGCATTGAATGAATATATATATGTTTCTTATGACAGCGTTTAAGTTTAAACTGGCTGCAAGTAGGTATCGAAACACATCAAATTTTCAGATCATAGCGTAAATAATTTTTGAGAAATTAAAAATTTTTTTTTAGCATTGGTGCAGACCAATTTTCAATATCACAGCCTAAATAATTTATGAGATGTGGGCTTGAACCACTCTTGAACTGGTTCAAACGGCTGGCTCGCCTAACTCCATAGTACCGACCATGAACCATTAAAATATCCAACTCCATAATACCTACAGTCTAAATTTCAAATTCATAGCTTAAATAACTTCTGAGATATGGCTTTGAACTATTTTTGAACCGGTTCGAAACCGGTTCGATACCGGCCCTGATCTATTGAAATATCCAACTACATATAACAGAGGCATGAATAATATTCCAGATTTGGTCGCACCAGTGAGGTGTAAAGGAGTTTGGTGGAGTAGGGATCATTAAATTCTTTTGACCATCTCTCGATAAATCCAAGGACGCTCTTTGCCTTGTTGCAAATCACAGAAATATGACTGTTAAAGCTCAGATTGGGTTCGAAAAATATACCCAAATCATTGACCTTGTATATGCGAGCTAGCGGTTCACCATTATTGGTGTATTCGTAGAGATACTTAGTTCTGTGAAAAGTCATAATATTTCACTTGTCAAAATTAAGGGAAAGACGATTCAGGCGGCACCTAGCACTCAGAGCGTTTAAATCACTTTGTAGTAGAAGTGGAGAAACTGGATCGTCAAATGACGCACATAGCTTGAGATCATGACTGACTGATTCACTGATTGGCAATCAACGCAGAGCGCAAACGGTAAGAGATAGAAGGCTGAAATTTGGACAGGAGTTTCCATTAGTGGTGAAAGTGCGTACTAAGACGGGGTTTTGGAAAATTCCAACCGGAATAAATTTTTGTTTTTTATCCGATTGACTTGAAATTTGGTTTGTAAACGTAGTACGCGAAATAAATTGTCGCCCAGGAGGAAAACGGCGGGAAAATTCTGCATGCAAGAAACTATTTTTTATCATTGACTTGAAACTCGGTTTGTAAGGATAGAATACGAAATTATTTGAAATGTGACTTTCCAATGTCGGAAAATCCGCCCCCAGGCTTGAAAATTCCCGGAAAATTTTGTGGTCAAAAAACTATTTTTCATCCGATAGAGTTGAAAGTCGATTTGTAAGGATAGAATACGAAATAATTTGAAATGTGATTTTCCAATGTCGGAAAATCCGCCCCCCAGGCGTGAAAATTCCCGGAAAATACAATAGGCAAAAAACTATTTTTCATCCGATTCGCTTGAAGCTCGGTTTGTAAGGATAGAATACGATAATGATAGCGATAGTGATAGCGATAGCGATAGCGATAGCGATAGCGATAGCGATAGCGATACCGATAGCGATAGCGATAACGATAACGATAACGGTAATAATTCACTATACTGATGGCGACGCAGCGAAGCGCGACGTGTTATATGCTAGTAATTTATATAGAAGTAAATTATGATTCACTCCGTGTAGATGGGATGGATTCACTCCTGGGATGGACTCAGGATGGGTTGGAAAAAAATGCTGCATGCTCGAATAGTTTCGGAATTGCAGAAAGCTTACAGATTCCTCTGTAAATGGCTATATCGGACTTGGAACCTTTATTATGAATTGGAATGATAAACGATTCCTTCCATAATAGGGGGAAATCACCAAGCTCAAGAGATAGATTAAACAACTTTAGAAGGGGATCGAAAGGATCAGCGCAATATTTAAGGACGCAGCTAGGGACTGTCTGGTCCAGGTGAAAATGACGACTTAAGTGCCTTTAAATTAGATGGAATTCAACTGTGATCCATTATTAGAGGGTAAATGCAGCTAGAGCAACTAATATGGTGAGGGAGAAACATCGTAGTTCGTATCCAGAGCTGGAGAAAAAATGGCAAATATGCTGGCTATAGGGCGGTATCCACGGGTCGCCAAAAAGTTTCTTGTGAAAAGGTTGATATTCCGCATATTCTTAACAGAGTCTGCTAAGCCTATGTTAATACCACGATAACACAATTTTCTCTGTCGATAAACGTTTCAAAGAAACCGTGCGCTGCTCTGGCGCTGTTAAATATGCCCGCGAACTTATAAACAACAACACCTTGCAGGATTATGAATATAACATATTTAATGTGCTATTTAAATATATTTTTATTATTAAATGAAATTAATAATAAATTAATTGTTATCATTATGACAGTTCGATGTAGTCCCGAGCATCGGCACTTAATGAACACCTCGCACTTGGCTGCCATGGCAAAGATTTCGTTCATATTGATTGGAAAGTAACTCGCGCATTTTTGGCGATTTGCCTCCGTAAAGTTGGTCAGGTCATGATGATCTTCTGGATGTACTGCTGTAGCATGTGTGACTTGGCGGCAAATATAGCTCCGCTGAACTCGAAAATGTTATTGGGCAGCGGTCCCTGGGTGGTCACATAGCACTTGGCCACGTAGTCGGGGCCCTGTCAGGGAAACGTTAGGAAATGGAATTGATTTATAAAGTTGAAGTTTGGTTCGCCCATTTCTTACCTTGATAAAATTGGCATTGATGTAGGGCACATCCTCATTGCCCGATCCGCTTTTGTGGCCGTTTTACTGTCGCGATCATTGAGCACCGGCGGCTGTTCAATGATTTTCCTTTTGGTCTGGTAGCTGTGATCGAAGACATAGTTGAGGCGAATCAAATCGAACTGATTGAGGGGACTGGAGTGTGAAGTGTTTGAATGCTGGCCAAGTAGATTTTAAGCTCCTCGCTTGTGGTTTGTGGTGACAGGAGACGCCACATGATGTTGCAGACCGTGCTCCGGTCCGCTGGTGTTCTCTGGCGGGCTTATCCGCCAAGTCCCGCACCTCGCTCCTCACTTTCATGGCGTTTATTAAATTCAGCTTGCCCGCCATAGAAAGTGCCATTAGGCGACGCTTTCTGTAGGAATCTTTTTTTTCATTTTCAATTTGGCCAATCAATTTCGCAGCACAAATTAGAATAAAAACCTATTTTGTTCACGTCACGGCAAAAAAGAGGCGTTAACAGCACTTAAAGCACTTAACAGCGCTTGAACAAGACGTAGTGGTAAACGTAAGAATTTCTCGCGATTGGTAGAAACCGAATTTAAAGCGGCCACACACAAAAATTCCTTAGCAGTTTTTTTTATATGGAGTTTTTCATTTCGCGGCCGTTTTCGTAGCCATGGACAGCGCCCTTATGTCACAATCATTCTCAGCATTGGCATTATTGCAATGAAGTGAAGGGGGGAATTGTAAGGAGTTACGTTTGGAGCCTACAAAATCATAGAACTTTTTGGGGTCATAATGAAAGTCCTGCTTACACCTCAGTAGGTAATTGCTAGAACATTCCTCATTATGCTGTTCAAATTCAGAACGAGCCACCTCATATTTAGCGAAGTCAGTCTGAGATCCAGAGTGCTTAAATTATTTAAACAGTCGAGACTTTTTATTTTTTATGCTAGTCAACTGCCAAGTGAACCATAAAGGAGAAGCGAGAAGGATTATTGAAAATTCAAAAAAGAGCGTCATAAAAAGCATAAGAAGCACCGTCGACGTCCCTAAAATGTATTTCTTACACTTGCAGGCAGATCAAGTTTATTTTCAATTTTCGCCACGCCCCTCCCGCCCCCGCAATTTATAAAAAACTTCATATCTCCTACAGTTTTGGAGATAGATGGTTCGTACCTTCTGGAGATATCTAGTAATCAAAATTGATCGATTTGCTGAAGGAATGATAAAGATCGGATGAGCGATACACAAGTTATGAGCAAAAAAAAATATCAGACCCCAACCACCACTGTATTCAAACAAACATTGTTGGTTCGCGATGCGTGCCAGAGGCTTTAAACCAGAAAAGTAGCACCGACTTCGAGCTCCCCCACAGTCCGCTGCCCAACACAAAGGCTTGATTTGTGGGTTAATTCAAATGTGTGCTGACGAAGAGCTGAAATCTTTTTTTACATTTCTTAGTTCTCTATATTACATAATTTGCTGTTCAATTGTCTTACATTTGTGCTTTCCTCGCCTCTGCCTTTAATGCACATCCACACCGCTTGCCAGAAATTCTTTACTAAAGCCAGGCAAAGCAACGGTTTAGAAGCTGACCGTTGCGTATGCATGCAAGCAAGACTACAAAACTACGAAGCGTACATAACGGTTGATCTTCGAAAATAGACAGGGGCGTAGTAGCACGGGTCAAGGGATTCAACATTCAGGCGCGGGGCTACTATAAGAGTTAGCGACGCAACATTCCCCCCCCCCCCCGGTAATTCACCAGCTCTACTGCGTGGTGGGTTACCTTCTATAAAATCCAGTTTGGCCAACTTCACTGCTGGGCGTGTGACAAGCCCCTCAGCTGTGCGCACAACAGCACTGCGCACATGACCATCCTTTCCTCGGTGAACATCTATCACTCTGCCTTTAGGCCAGGAATTGCGCTTGGCGTTCTCGTCCACGATGATCACCAGGTCATCTACATCTATCGGATTGGGCGGTGACTGGAACCATTTAGTGCGCCTTGTAAGTGTGGGAAGATACTCCCGCACCCACCTCTTCCAAAAGCGGTCAGCTAGTTGGCTGGCGACCCGATACTGTTTCGACAATCGAGCTCCAGATTGATCCAATGAGCCGCTTTCACGCAGTCCACTTGATCTGCTAGTCAGAAAATGGTTCGGGGTCAGCGCCTCCGCCTCGCCATCTACAAGTGGCACATAGGTCAATGGACGGGAATTCAAGATTTGCTCGACATCGGCAAATGCGGCACGAAGCACTTCCTCTCGCAGACCCTCAGCTGGTAGGATTTCTGAAAGTATAGATTTAGTTGAGCGCACTAGGCGCTCCCATGCGCCGCCCATATGCGGCGCGCCAGGTGGGTTAAAGCTGAAACTCAGAGTTGGATATTGCTGTTCCACAGCTGTTGTGGATAATCGCTCAATGTGATCCTGCAATACTCGGCTGGCACCTCTAAAGTTGGTGCCATTGTCTGAGACCATTCGGCGCGGCACTCCTCTTCGTGCTACAAACGCCTTCATGACGCACAGGAAGGAGTCCGTTGAGAGCGTAACAGCAATCTCCAAATGTACAGCTCGTGTTGTGAGGCATGTGAATAACACACCCCACCTTTTCTCATATCGTCGGCCCACTACTATGTCAATGGGGCCGAAGTAGTCCACACCCGTAAATGTAAACGGCGGCGTGTATGGTGACAGCCGCTCCATAGGTAAATCGCCCATTTCTGGTGGCACTGGTTGGGCGTGTCGTATGTGACACTTTGGACAATTCTTCGCTACTTCTCTCACCAAAGCGCGTAGACCTCGAATCCAATTGCGTTGCCGCACCTCGCTGACGACGATCTCATTGTGCAAATGATGAAACCTTCTGTGATAAAACTCAGTTATCAGATACGTCACTCGATGATTTCTGGGCAGTATTATGGGTCGCTTCGTATCCACATCTATGCCGTCGATTGCATCTATACGGCCTTTGATACGGAGCACACCCAAGTCATCTAGGTAGGGGGAGCACTGATACAGCAAGCTTTTGCGATTTTTTACTGCGCGTCCGGCTCTCAAACAGCTGATTTCGTTGTGCCACTCCTCCTCCTGGCAAACGCGAATAAAAACAGCGTCTGCCACAGCATCTCGTTCGGGGTTTAAAAGGCTGCGCAGCGGTCCTCCAATAGGCTTCTTGACTACACGTCGCAAGAAGTCCAATACTCGCCGCTGACAGGATTGCAGCCTCTCCAGTTTACTAAATCGTGTGGGGTCGGGTGAAATGACGGATAAAGGGGGCACATGCACAGGCACTGCCTTATGATGAAGAACGTCAGTATCATCTTTCTCGGTGGTCTTGTCCATATTTGGCCATTGTGACTCATCCAGATACAGAAAATCTGGTCCAAAAAACCATCTCAAATGACCTGCAATATCCGGTGTTTTCACCCATTTGGTGCCGTCATCCGCCACATTTTGCGCGGTTGGCACCCATCTCCAGTTTGTGATTTCAGAGCCCTCGAGAATTTCTCCAATGCGCAGAGCCACGAATTGGTGAAACTTTCGAGCATCTGATCGGATCCAGTAGAGTACATTCCTCGAATCACTCCAAAAGGTGCGCTGGTCAATGCGCACTGAAAGCTCTGCTTCAATACACCTAGCCAGTCTTAGACCCAAGACTGCGGCCATAAGCTCCATTCGGGGTATGGATACGGGCTTGAGAGGCGCCACTCTGGTTTTTGAGGCCACCAGCGAGCATCGCACTTCGCCATTCAATTCGGCACGCAGAAAGACAACAGCTGCGTATGCGTCCATGCTGGCATCCACAAATGTATGTAGCTGCAACCCTTGCGCAGCAGATACCAGAGGCAAACATCTTGGGATTCTCACTTCCCTCAGTTTTGGCAACAACTCCAACCAGAGTCTCCAATCTGACTCATCGTCCTCCTTGATAGGGTCATCCCACGCTACTCCAGAGCGCCAAATATTTTGTAGGATTATTTTGGCACGAATGATGAAAAATCCAAGGAAACCGAGTGGGTCGAAAATCGACATCACTACACTTAGCACCTTCCTCTTTGTAGGCCTAGTCGCAGAGGCCTTCTCAATCAGCTCGGGTTTGACGTCATATGTAAGCACGTCTTTACCAGGCAACCACCACATGCCTAGTACTTTCTCTTGGGCCTCATCTGATAAAGCAATGCGCCTGGGAGGGGCATCTGGTTCGTCTTCAAGGGCTCGCAGTACGCGCATGGAGTTGGATGTCCAGCTGCGCATGTCAAACCCACCATCGGCGTGGATTCTCCTCACTGTAGTTGCCAGCATGATCATCTCATTTTCGGAGTCGACAGATTGCAACCAGTCATCGACGAACGTGTTCTTGCAAATAGCTACCACGGCCTGTGGCTGCTCTTCGCGAAATCGCTCCGCATTGCGATTTTTTATATAGTTGGCCAATGCAGGAGAGCAGGACGCTCCGAAAGTCATGACCATCATGACGTCTCTGGGGCTTGTGAGGGGTCACCGTCGCGCCATAGAAACCTTTGCGCTGCCTGATCCTCTGGTCGTACTGTTACCTGGTGAAACATCTCACGTATATCACCAGCTACAGCGATCGGACGTTCTCTGAAGCGAATGAGGACGCCCATTAGCGAAGCCAATACGTCTGGGCCCTTGAGCAGTACATCGTTCAGCGACATGCCATCAACTTTGGCAGCCGCGTCCCAGACCAGTCTCGTCTTCTTTTTGTTCGGGTTGGTAACTGTGAAAATAGGAAGAAACCATAAATTTGTACCAGATGGGCTCTCACTTTCTTCCAGCTTGCGGATATAGCCTTTCTCCTTGTAGCTCCGAATTGTATTCGTCAGAAACATCTTCAGATCTGCATCTTTTGACATCTTCGTCTCCAAGCACTTGAGACGCTGTAATGCCATTGGGTACGAATCTGGCAACTGAATTTTGTCGAATCTCCACAACAAGCCTGTCTGCCAACGTTTCTCAGTTGGGCTATAGCTTGTCGTCGCCTCCATGATTTGCGTTGCGCGCTCATCCTCCTTTGACCTTAAGGGCTTGGTCGCAACGCTGACGCCAAGGGACTCCAGTGTGAAGTACTCCTTCATGGATTCATCCAGTTGTCGCAAACTACTTGGATCGTTGCATTCTCACATATGCAACAATCGACTTGACGACATATCACCGGCGCAGTGACGGCCATACACAGACCATCCAAGTCTGCAGCGCACGGCAATGACGTCATCTCCATCGGCCTCCCGCAGCTCTAAGTTTTTATGTTATCCAGTCCAATTATGATTCGCGCCTTAGCACTTTCGTAAGGCAAGATTGGTATGGACTGAAGGTGACTGCGTGAGCACAGTAAGTCTTTGCTCACGGATTGAATGGGCAATTCCAACTGTTCAACTGTGCGCACTCCTATAAGCTCGTACCGTGCTGCATCTGGGCTTCTCGCCGATATTCCAACACTCACCGACTTGGAGGCACGTTCTGTCTGCGTAACCTCGCCAGTCCATCTCAAACAAAGTTCCTGGATGGGGCCATCCAGTTCCAACTCATCAGCTAACGCTCGTTCTATTAGGGTGCACGCTGCGCCTTCATCTATTAGCGCATACGTATTTCTGATGCACCTCCTCCCATAGAGCTTAATTGGAACGTATCGAAACAATGCCTTAGTTGCTTCTTTACCATGAAACAAAACTGAGGGCTGCACAAGGCTAGATTTTTCCACTACTGCGCTCTGACTCGGCTGTCCTTTGCAATTTGAAGCAGCAGCGTGCAGCAAAACATGGTGCACTATTTTGCAATCATCGACGCCACAGTTCTTCTTTGCTCTACAATTTCGGACTATGTGTTGCCCGAAACAGTAGAAGCAAAGTCTCTCGTTTCTCACCAAATCCCACCTATGGCTACTGCTCGTCTCCACAAATTCGCGGCAGGCTGCCAGCTGGTGGTTTCCATTACACTTTGGGCACGAAGTTTTCTTTAGCTCCTGTGATCCATGGCTTTGCATTTCATTATGCACAAAAACTCGTTCCTTAGTAGTCTTCTTCGCTCCTTTGGGACCATCTTCTATTTGAGGAGCATATGGTGTCACCATAGAAGCACACATTGCGACGCCAAACAGCCAATTATCAAACATGCATAAATTGGCAGCGCCTCCACCTGGATTCAGCCGATATCTTCCCCAATCCAATTTTAGGTCACTCGGCATCTTCTCTACAAGATCACTTAATAGCGTAGGATCATGCAAGTACTCGTTGAGCCCAATCGCAGCCATCGTTGCGCAGTAGTTTTGCACGGCCAGAGCAAAGCGAATAACCGAATCCAAATCATTTGGGCGTATGGATGGCTCTTCTCTTAGCTTCCGCTGCAGGCTGGAATATACAATTTCGGAACGTCCATACAGCATCCTCAGGGTGCCTATGGCATAAGGCACTGTAGCCGGACACATCAGCTTGCCTCGCACAGCGTCCATCGCTGGTCCTTTGAGACACCTCTGAAGCCGGATGAGGTTCTCCTCGTTGCTGAATCCGCATCGTTCAGTGGACTGCTCATAATTACTGATAAAGAGCAGCCACTCTTCAGGCTTTCCAGAGAAAATAGGTAGATCTCTGCTCAGCACATGGCGCGCTGCTATATGAGCTGAAGATAATGCGGCATTCCTTTGCTCCTTGTCCAAATGCTCTGCCCCAGTACTTTGTCCCTGCGACATGGAGGGAGCCATAAGTGTTGGCAGCTCTGCATTTGTGCTTGTATATACACTGCCATATGCCGGCGTCATGCGGTTAAATACAGCCGTATTTGCTAGAAATGGCAGACTTGCTCTTTCCGATGTCACTAAAGCTGTCTGTTGAGTGCCCCATGGCGTTGGGTCAGGCACTGACAATTTCCCAATCACACTATCAATTCCTGTGCGATTAAAAAATGTTCCATCAAACAGCTTTTGATTTGTAGCTCCACTGTCACCTGCGGCCTTGTCATTCTGGGCCTCAGGCGTCGAGCTGATTTGCCCATTAGGTTGCCTTGAATCCAATTGTGACACCATTGATCTCACTGATTGTCCTATGCTGGACTCCAAATCAGTCACATCCTTGGTTGGGCTTGACATCTTGTCCCAAACTCGCGACAGAGTTACGCAACAATTGAGGTTAGGTTCTCTATACGGCCTGATAACCTCACACATTTTACGTAACGTTTGGGGTTATATTCAACCCCACACACTAGTTCAGCCAGCCGGTTCGTTGTTCACGTGCTACCGCGCTTCTTCTTCCTCTCGCTCTCGCTTCTCACTTGGTAAGCCAGCTCGTTGTCCACGTGCTACTGGCTAGTTTTGACCGTGGAAGAAGTCCTCATAAAGCAGGAAAAAGTCTTTTGGCTGATGAAATATTTGCACACGATCTCTTCTTTGTTCCCTGCAAGCCGGTTCGTTGTTCACGTACTGACGCTCTTGCATCCACTCTGATTTGGGAGTTGAAAACGTATTACAGGTCGCGCAGCCAGAAAAATATATTTTTCTGGTTGGAAATAAATATTTCAGGATGTTGGTTCGCGATGCGTGCCAGAGGCTTTAAGCCAGAAAAGTAGCACCGACTTCGAGCTCCCCCACAGTCCGCTGCCCAACACAAAGGCTTGATTTGTGGGTTAATTCAAATGTGTGCTGACGAAGAGCTGAAATCTTTATTTACATGTCTTAGTTCTCTCTATTACATAATTTGCTGTTCAATTGTCTTACATTTGTGCTTTCCTCGCCTCTGCCTTTTATGCACATCCACACCGCTTGCCAGAAAATTCTTTACTAAAGCCAGGCAAAGCAACGGTTTAGAAGCTGACCGTTGCGTATGCATGCAAGCAAGACTACAAAACTACAAAGCGTACATAACGGTTGATCTTCGAAAATAGACAGGGGCGTAGTAACACGGGTCAAGGGATTCAACATTCAGGCGCGGGGCTACTATAGGAGTTAGCGACGCAACACTAGCGGGAGTCTCATACGTCGTAAAATTTTGAATTAAATTCTTGGAATATCTGCCTATAACTTTGACAAATACAGTCCGATATGGATGAAAATGGGCATTATGGATTAGTTTTAAACTGTTCTTTACTTCAATAATCAAAATTTTATAAAAATTAGGAAGCTAGGCACAATTATCTAGCCGTAAACGGGCGTCTCATCCATCGTAATATTTTGAATTAAATTCTTGGAATATATGCCGATATCTTTGTCAAATACAGTCCGATATGGATGAAAATGTGCTTTATGGATTAGTTTTAACCTGTACTTTACTGCAATAATCAAAATTTTCCAAAAATTGGGAAGCTAGGTACAATTATCTAGCCGTAAACGGGCGTCCCATCCATCGTAAAATTTTGAATTAAATTCTTGGAATATCTGCCGATAACTTTGACAAATACAGTCCGATATGGATGAAAATGGGCTTTATGGTACTTTACTTCAATATTCAACATTTTCAAAAATTTTAAAGCTAGGTACAATTATCTAGCCGTAAACGGGCGACTAATCCAACTAAATTTTGAATTAAATTCTTGAATATCTGCCGATAACTTGACAATACAGTCCGATAGGATGAAAATGGGCTTTATGGTACTTTACTTCAATAATCTAAATTTTCAAAAATTTTAAAGCTAGGTACAATTATCTAGCCGTAAACGGGCGACTCAACCAACATAAAATTTTGAATTAAATTCTTGGAATATCTGCCGATAACTTTGACAAATACAGTCCGATATGGATGAAAATGGGCTTTGTGGACTAGATTTAACCTGTACTTTACTTAAATAATCAAAATTTTCCAAAAATTTTGAAGCTAGGTATAGTTGTCTAGCCGTAAACGGGAGTCTTATACGTCGTAAAATTTTGAATTAAATTCTTGGAATATCTGCCGATAACTTTGACAAATACTGTCCGAAATGGATGAAAATGGGCTTTGTGGATTAGTTTTAACCTGTACTTTACTTCAGTTATCAAAATTTTCCAAAAATATAGAAGCTAGGTACAGTTATCTAGCCGTAAACGGGAGTCTCTTGCGTCGTAAAATTTTGAATTAAATTCTTGGAATATCTGCCTATAACTTTGACAAATTCAGTCCGATATGGATGAAAATGGGCTTTATGGTACTTCACTTCAATAATCAAAATTTTCAAAAATTTTAAAGCTAGGTACAATTATCTAGCCGTAAACGGGCGACTCATCCAACATAAAATTTTGAATTAAATTCTTGAAATATCTGCCGAGAACTTTCACAAATACAGTCCGATATGGATGAAAATGGGCTGTGTGGACTAGTTTTAACCTGTACTTTACTTCAGTAATCAAAATTTTCCAAAAATTGTTGAAGCTAGGTACAGTTATCTAACCGTAAACGGCAGTCTCATACGTTGTAAAATTTTGAATTAAGTTCTTGGAATATCTGCCGATAACTTTGACAAATACAGTCCGATATGGATGAAAATGGGCTTTATGGTACTTTACTTCAATAATCAAAATTTTCAAAAATTTTGATTTAGGTACAATTTTCTAGCCGTAAACGGGCGACTCATCCAACATAAAATTTTGAATTAAGTTCTTGGAATATCTGCCGATAACTTTGACAAATACAGTCCGATATGGATGAAAATGTGCTTTATGGATTAGTTTTAACCTGTACTTTACTGCAATAATAAAATTTTCCAAAAATTGGGAAGCTAGGTACAATTATCTAGCCGTAAACGGGCGTCTCATCCATCGTAAAATTTTGAATTAAATTCTTGGAATATCTGCCGATAACTTTGACAAATACAGTCCGATATGGATGAAAATGGGCTTTATGGTACTTTACTTCAATATTCAACATTTTCGAAAATTTTAAAGCTAGGTACAATTATCTAGCAGTAAACGGGCGACTAATCCAACATAAAATTTTGAATTAAATTCTTGAATATCTGCCGATAACTTTGACAAATACAGTCCGATATGGATGAAAATGGGCTTTATGGTACTTTACTTCAATAATCTAAATTTTCAAAAATTTTAAAGCTAGGTACAATTATCTAGCCGTAAACGGGCGACTCAACCAACATAAAATTTTGAATTAAATTCTTGGAATATCTGCCGATAACTTTGACAAATACAGTCCGATATGGATGAAAATGGGCTTTGTGGACCAGTTTTAACCTGTACTTTAATTCAGTAATCAAAATTTTCCAAAAATTTTGAAGCTAGGTATAGTTGTCTAACCGTAAACGGGAGTCTCATACGTCGTAAAATTTTGTATTAAATTCTTGGAATATCTGCCGATAACTTTGACAAATACTGTCCGATATGGATGAAAATGGGCTTTGTGGATTAGTTTTAACCTGTACTTTACTTCAGTAATCAAAATTTTCCAAAAATATAGAAACTAGGTACAGTTATCTAGCCGTAAACGGGAGTCTCTTACGTCGTAAAATTATGAATTAAATTCTTGGAATATCTGCCTATAACTTTGACAAATTCAGTCCGATATGGATGAAAATGAGCTTTATGGTACTTCACTTCAATAATCAAAATTTTCAAAAATTTTAAAGCTAGGTACAATTATCTAGCCGTAAACGGGCGACTCATCCAACATAAAATTTTGAATTAAATTCTTGAGATATCTGCCGATAACTTTCACAAATACAGTCCGATATGGATGAAAATGGGCTGTGTGGACTAGTTTTAACCTGTACTTTACTTCAGTAATCAAAATTTTCCAAAAATTGTTGAAGCTAGGTACATTTATCTAACCGTAAACGGCAGTCTCATACGTTGTAAAATTTTGAATTAAGTTCTTGGAATATCTGCCGATAACTTTGACAAATACAGTCCGATATGGATGAAAATGGGCTTTATGGTACTTTACTTCAATAATCAAAATTTTCAAAAATTTTGATCTAGGTACAATTTTCTAGCCGTAAACGGGCGACTCATCCAACATAAAATTTTGAATTAAGTTCTTGGAATATCTGCCGATAACTCTGACAAATACAGTCCGATATGGATGAAAATGGGCTTTATGGATTAGTTTTAACCTGTACTTTACTTCAATAATCAAAATTTTCTAAAAATTGATAAGCTAGGTACAATTATCTAGCCGTAAACGGGCGTTTCATCCATCGTAAAATTTTGAATTAATTCTTGGAATATCTGCCGATAACTTTGACAAATACAGTCCGATATGGATGAAAATGGGCTTTATGGTACTTCTACTTCAATAATCAACATTTTCAAAAATTTTAGAGCTAGGTACAATTATCTAGCCGTAAACGGGCGACTAATCCAACATAAAATTTTGAATTAAGATATGGATGAAAATGGGCTTTATGGTACTTTACTTCAATAATCTAAATTTTCAAAAATTTTAAAGCTAGGTACAATTATCTAGCCTTAAACGAGCGACTGAACCAACATGAAATTTTCAATTAAATTCTTGGAATATCTACCGATAACTTTGACAAATACACTCCGATATGGATGAAAATGGGCTTTGTGGACTAGATTTAACCTGTACTTTACTTAAGTTATTAAAATTTTCCAAAAATTTTGAAGCTAGGTATGGTTGTCTAGCCGTAAACGGGAGTCTCATCCGTCGTAAAATTTTGAATTAAATTCTTGGAATATCTGCCGATAACTTTGACAAATACAGTCCGATATGGATGAAAATGGGCTTTTGATTAGTTTTAACCTGTACTTTACTTCAATAATCAAAACTTTCCAAAAATGTTGAAGCTAGGTACAATTATCTAGCCGTAAACGGCAGTCTCATACGTTGTAAAATTTTGAATTAAGTTCTTGGAATATCTGCCGATAACTTTGACAAATACAGTCCGATATGGATGAAAATGGGCTTTATGGTACTTTACTTCAATAATCTAAATTTTCAAAAATTTTAAAGCTAGGTACAATTATCTAGCCGTAAACGGGCGACTCAACCAACATAAAATTTTGAATTAAATTCTTGGAATATCTGCCGATAACTTTCACAAATACAGTCCGATATGGATGAAAATGGGCTTTGTGGATTAGTTTTTACCTGTACTTTACTTCAGTAATCAAAATTTTCCAAAAATATTGAAGCTATGTACAGTTATCTAGCCGTAAACGGGCGTCTCATCCATCGTAAAATTTTGAATTAAATTCTTGGAATATCTGCCGATAACTTTGACAAATACAGTCCGATATGGATGAAAATGGGCTTTATTGTACTTTACTTCAATATTCAGCATTTTCAAAAATTTTAAAGCTAGGTACAATTATCTTGCAGTAAACGGGCGACTAATCCAACATAAAATTTTGAATTAAATTCTTGGAATATCTGCCGATAACTTTGACAAATACAGTCCGACATGGATGAAAATGGGCTTTGTGGACTAGTTTTAACCTGTACTTTAATTCAGTAATCAAAATTTTCCAAAAATTTTGAAGCTAGGTATAGTTGTCTAACCGTAAACGGGAGTCTCATACGTCGTAAAATTTTGTATTAAATTCTTGGAATATCTGCCGATAACTTTGACAAATACTGTCCGATATGGATGAAAATGGGCTTTGTGGACTAGTTTTAACCTGTACTTTACTTCAGTAATCAAAATTTTCCAAAAATATAGAAGCTAGGAACAGTTATCTAGCCGTAAACGGGAGTCTCTTACGTCGTAAAATTATGAATTAAATTCTTGGAATATCTGCCTATAACTTTGACAAATTCAGTCCGATATGGATGAAAATGGGCTTTATGGTACTTCACTTCAATAATCTAAATATTCAAAAATTTTAAAGCTAGGTACAATTATCTAGCCGTAAACGGGCGACTCATCCAACATAAAATTTTGAATTAAATTCTTGAAATATCTGCCGATAACTTTCACAAATACAGTCCGATATGGATGAAAATGGGCTGTGTGGACTAGTTTTAACCTGTACTTTACTTCAGTAATCAAAATTTTCCAAAAATGTTGAAGCTAGGTACAGTTATCTAACCGTAAACGGCAGTCTCATACGTTGTAAAATTTTGAATTAAGTTCTTGGAATATCTGCCGATAACTTTGACAAATACAGTCCGATATGGATGAAAATGGGCTTTATGGTACTTTACTTCAATAATCCAAATTTTCAAAATTTTTGAAGCTAGGTACAATTATCTAGCCGTAAACGGGCGTATCATCCAACATAAAATTTTAAATTAAGTTCTTGGAATATCTGCCGATAACTTTGACAAATACAGTCCGATATGGATGAAAATGGGCTTTGTGGATTAGTTTTAACCTGTACTTTACTTTAGTAATAAAAATTTTCCAAAAAGTGGGAAATTAAGTTCAATTATCTAGCCGTAAACGGGAGTCTCATCCATCGTAAAAATTTTGAATTAAATTCTTTGAATATCTGCCGATAACTTTGACAAATACAGTCCGATATGGATGAAAATGGGCTGTGTGGATTAGTTTTATCCTGTACTTTACTTTAGTAATCAAAATTTTCCAAAAATTGGGAAATTAAGTTCAATTATCTAGCCGTAAACGGGAGTCTCATCCAACGTAAAATTTTGAAATAAATTCTTGGAATATCTGCCGATAACTTTGACAACTACAGTCCGATATGGATGAAAATGGTCTTTATGGTTTAGTTTTAACATGTACTTTACTTCAATACTCAAAATTTTCAAAAATTTTAAGGCTAGGTACAATTATCTAGCCGTAAACGGGCGACTCATCCAACATAAAATTTTGAATTAAGTTATTGGAATATCTGCCGATAACTTTGACAAATACAGTCCGATATGGATGAAAATGGGCTTTATGGTACTTTACTTCAATAATCAACATTTTCAAAAATTTTAAGGCTAGGTACAATTATCTAGCCGTAAACGGGCGACTCATCCAACATAAAATTTTGAATTAAGTTATTGGAATATCTGCCGATAACTTTGACAAATACAGTCCGATATGGATGAAAATGGGCTTTATGTTACTTCACTTCAATAATCAAAATTTTCAAAAATTTTAAAGCTAGGTACAATTATCTAGCCGTAATCGGGCGACTCAACCAACATAAAATTTTGAATTAAATTATTGGAATTTCTACCGATAACTTTGACAAATAGAAGATATAGAAGTCTCATACGTCGGAAAATTTTGAATTAAATTCCTGGAATATCTGCCGATAACTTTGACAAAAACAGTCCGATATGGATGAAAATGGGCTTTATGGTACTTTACTTCAATAATCAACATTTTCAAAAATTTTAAAGCTAGGTACAATTATCTAGCCGTCAACGGGCGACTCATCCAACATAAAATTTTGAATTAAATTCTTGGAATATCTGCCGATAACTTTGACAAATACAGTCCGATATGGATGAAAATGGGCTTTGTGGATTAGTTTTAACCTGTTCTTTACTTCAGTAATCACAATTTTCCAAAAATATTGAAGCTATGTACAGTTATCTAGCCGTAAACGGGCGTCTCATCCATCGTAAAATTTTGAATTAAATTCTTGGAATATCTGCCGATAACTTTGACAAATACAGTCCGATATGGATGAAAATGGGCTTTATGGTACTTTACTTCAATAATCAACATTTTCAAAAATTTTAAAGCTAGGTACAATTATCTAGCCGTAAACGGGCGACTAATCCAACATAAAATTTTGAATTAAATTCTTGGAATATCTGCCGATAACTTTGACAAATACAGTCCGATATGGATGAAAATGGGCTTTATGGTACTTTACTTCAATAATCAACATTTTCAAAAATTTTAACGCTAGGTACAATTATCTAGCCGTAAACGGGCGACTCATCCAACATAAAATTTTGAATTAAGTTATTGGAATATCTGCCGATAACTTTGACAAATACAGTCCGATATGGATGAAAATGGACTTTATGTTACTTCACTTCAATAATCAAAATTTTCAAAAATTTTAAAGCTAGGTACAATTATCTAGCCGTAATCGGGCGACTCAACCAACATAAAATTTTGAATTAAATTATTGGAATTTCTACCGATAACTTTGACAAATAGAAGATATAGAAGTCTCATACGTCGGAAAATTTTGAATTAAATTCCTGGAATATCTGCCGATAACTTTGACAAAAACAGTCCGATATGGATGAAAATGGGCTTTATGGTACTTTACTTCAATAATCAACATTTTCAAAAATTTTAAAGCTAGGTACAATTATCTAGCCGTCAACGGGCGACTCATCCAACATAAAATTTTGAATTAAATTCTTGGAATATCTGCCGATAACTTTGACAAATACAGTCCGATATGATAAAATGGGCTTTGTGGATTAGTTTTAACCTGTTCTTTACTTCAGTAATCACAATTTTCCAAAAATATTGAAGCTATGTACAGTTATCTAGCCGTAAACGGGCGTCTCATCCATCGTAAAATTTTGAATTAAATTCTTGGAATATCTGCCGATAACTTTGACATATACAGTCCGATATCGATGAAAATGGGCTTTATGGTACTTTACTTGAATATCAGCATTTTCAAAAATTTTAAAGCTAGGTACAATTATCTTGCAGTAAACGGCACTAATCAACATAAAATTTTAATTAAATTCTTGGAATATCTGCCGATAACTTTGACAAATACAGTCCGATAGGATGAAAATGGGCTTTGTGGACTAGTTTTAACCTGTACTTTACTTCAGTAATCAAAATTTTCCAAAAATTTTGAAGCTAGGTATAGTTGTCTAACCGTAAACGGGAGTCTCATACGTCGTAAAATTTTGAATTAAATTCTTGGAATATCTGCCGATAACTTTGACAAATACTGTCCGATATGGATGAAAATGGGCTTTGTGGATTAGTTTTAACCTGTACTTTACTTCAGTAATCAAAATTTTCCAAAAATATAGAAGCTAGGTACAGTTATCTAGCCGTAAACGGGAGTCTCTTACGTCGTAAAATTTTGAATTAAATTCTTGGAATATCTGCCTATAACTTTGACAAATTCAGTCCGATATGGAAAATGGGCTTTATGGTATTCACTTCAATAATCAAAATTTTCAAAAATTTTCAAGTTAGGTACAATTATCTCGCCGTAATGGCGACTCATCCAACATAAAATTTTGAATTAAATACTTGGAATATCTGCCGATAACTTTGACAAATACAGTCCGATATGAATGAAAATGGGCTGTTTGGACTAGTTTTAACCTGTACTTTACTTCAGTTATCAAAATTTTCCAAAAATGTTGAAGCTAGGTACAGTTATCTAACCGTAAACGGCAGTCCCATACGTTGTAAAATTTTGAATTAAGTTCTTGGAATATCTGCCGATAACTTTGACAAATACAGTCCGATATGGATGAAAATGGGCTTTATGGTACTTTACTTCAATAATCAAAATTTTCAAAAATTTTGAAGCTTGGTACAATTATCCAATACAATACATGAAAATGGGCTTTATGGATTAGTTTTAACCTGTTCTTTACTTCAGTTATCAGAATTTTCCAAAAATATTGAAGCTATGTACAGTTATCTAGCCGTAAACGGGAGTCTCATACGTCGTAAAATTTTGAATTAAATTCTTGGAATATCTGCCGATACCTTTGACAAATACAGCCCGATATGGATGAAAATGGGCTTTATGGTACTTTACTTCAATAATCAACATTTTCAAAAATTTTAAGGCTAGGCACAGTTATCTAGCCGTAAACAGGAGTCTCATACGTCGTAAAATTTTGAATTAAATTCTTGGAATATTTGCCGATAACTTTCACAAATACAGTCCGATATGGATGAAAATGGGCTTTGTGGACTAGTTTTAACCTGTACTTTACTTCAATAATCAAAATTTTCGAAAAATTTTGAAGCTAAGTATAATTATCTAGCCGTAAACGTGCGTAGCATCCAACATAAAATTTTTGAATTAAGTTATTGGAATATCTGCCGATTACTTTGACAAATACAGTCCGATATGGATGAAAATGGGCTTTATGGATTAGTTCTAACCTGTACTTTACTTCAGTAAAAAATTTTTTTCAAAAATTGGGAAGTTAAGTTCAATTATCTACCCGTAAACTGGAGTCTCATCAAACATAAAATTTTTATTTAAATTCTTGGAATATCTGCCGATAACTTTGACAAATACAGTCCGATATGGATGAAAATGGGCTTTATGGTACTTTACTTCAATAATCAAAATTTTCTAAAATTTTAAAGCTAGGTACAATTATCTAGCCGTAAACGGGCGACTCATCCAACATACAATTTTGAATTAAATTCTTGGAATATCTGCCTATAACTTTGACAAATACAGTCCGATATGGATGAAAATGGGCTTTGTGGATTAGTTTTAACCTGTACTTTACTTTAGTAATCAAAATTTTCCAAAAATTGGAAAATTAGGTTCAATTATTTAGCCGTAAACGGTAGTCTCATCCAACGTAAAATTTTGAAATAAATTCTTTGAATATCTGCCGATAACTTTGACAACTACAGTCCGATATGGAAGAAAATGGTCTTTATGGTTTAGTTTTAACCTGTACTTTACTTCAATAATCAAAATTTTCCAAAAATTTTGAAGCTAAGTACAATTATCTAGCCGTAAACGTGCGTAGCATCCAACATAAAATTTTGAGTTAAATTCTTGGAATATCTGCCTATAACTTTGACAAATACAGTCCGATATGGATGAAATTGGGCTTTATGGTACTTTACTTCAATAATCAAAATTTTATAAAATTTTAAAGCTAGGTACAATTATCTAGCCGTAAACGGGCGACTCATCCAACATAAAATGTTGAATTAAATTCTTGGAATATCTGCCTATAACTTTGACAAATACAGTCCGATATGGATGAAAATGGGCTTTGTGGATTAGTTTTAACCTGTACTTTACTTCAGTAATCACAATTTTCCAAAAATATGGAAGACTATGTACAGTTATCTAGCCGTAA
>JBAMBO010004192.1:0-73559 GCA_037044535.1 Lordiphosa magnipectinata | reverse complement strand
AGTTTTTAAATGTGTTTTACCATTAGAGTGTACATAATTGGTCCAGTAACATATTGATATAGGCAGGGAGCTATTATATGGCCATTTGAAAATTTTTATTGAATAAAATATTTGTTCAAAGTATACAAACATTTGTGCTGATATTGGTGCTATGGGTGATTAAAGAAGAATTTTCTTAACATGTTCTTAAAGGTAAATATGTGGCCTATTTATTCAATTTTTTTGCGTTTGCACAACTTTACAAATTGACTCCGGGTGGACCTTTTTTCGGAAATGCTCATATCTTATGGCTTTTTTTAAAAAAGTTTAGTAATTTTCAATTTTCTTGTTCTTAAACTCAGTGATTGTTATTATGTAACTTTTCAAACAGTCTGGTACAATCTGATAAAATGGGAGAGTACAACTTTAAGATTGTAGAGGATATTGTCTACCTTTTAACGATCATAACCAGCGACAACATCAGCCAGGAGATCCCAAGAAGAATTACTCTTGGAAACCGATGCTACTACGGGCTCAGTAGTGAGAGAGCAAGGCTTTTCTCGAAGAACAAAAATTGCGCTATGCAAGTCACTTAACATCTCAGTCCTGCAATACGGCCCAGAAACATGGACAATGACAACAGCGGATGAGGAGGGGATTGTCGTGTTCGAGCGACAATCAGCGGCTGCGCTGGTTAGGACACGTAACCCGGATGGATGAAGTACAAATCGATGCCGGCTGACTTTGGAGAAAGAGGCAAGAGGTGGCGCCCACCACTAAGGTGGGAGGATCGGGTGCGGAAAGTCATTTCCAACCTTGGAGTGAACAACTGATGCCAGCTCGGACAGACGATTGAACAGACAGAGCTGGTTATATCGACTCTGCTGTTGATGCTGATCAAGAATATATATACTTTATAGGGTCGGAAATGATTCCACAATCTTATGCACAATCTTAATATACTCTGTATACCTTTGGTACGGTGTTTAAAAAACTATAATTCTGATATATATAACCAAGATCTGTATACTGGAATCAGGTACAAGCGGTGTCAATAGTACGGTAAGTACGAAAATCCCAAAATACTTAATTAAAGATTGATTCGGGATATATTAAGTACCTTTCGAACTCTTTTTAAAATATGTTGATCCTTCTATTAGGTTGTAATGGTCTTAATCTCAACCCTATTTACTCTTAAAATAAATGAAAAATATTCTGAATTAAAGTCAAATAAATTCTAAATTCAGCCCCAATACATTCTTGAAACAAAACCAAAAGTACATATTACAAGTACAAAATGGTTTTGGTTTAAGCCCATTAAGTTCTAATGCCATTCCCAACGTGTTCTTCAAAATATGCCTCTGTATTTAATCAAAAAACGGGTGGAAAATCCAAAGGAAATGAATTAACCAAAGAACAAGATGGTTTTACTGTACGTCCGAAATCTACCCTAACTCCATAACCAAAGTGATAGAACCAGGAGGGAATTTTAAGAACAATGTCGATTAAAAATAATTCGAATTTTTCGTTGCACACTTTTTGGCGCTATCATTGTAAGTCTATTTTGTGCTCGATCCAAGATAATTTGTACTTGAAGTAAGTACGCACTTTTCTTAAATTTTCCGGTTTACTGTAAGTACGAATAGTTCTTGATTTCAGAACGTTTGTAAATGTTAAATGGGCTCAACAGCAACCATAGAGGCCAGGCCAAGCTTCTCTTAATCTGTTGGCGTTAACAAAACATATTTGAAACGGTATTAATTCTATCCCGATCGATATAGAACTCTCCCAGCCGTTTTTTTCCTGAGTGTACTTAAAAGGGTAGGAGATGCTTCCGTGTGGCTGTTACATACATTTTCAAAAACCTCGTATACTCTGTGTGCCTTTCATAAAGAATATATTTACTTGGGTACGACTAACTTGAAGCATTAAGAGCTTGGGTTTCATTTATAAGACCAATTTTAAGCTATGGCTCCACTAAAATCCTTTTAAAATCGGTTGAGTTGTACGAAAGTTAATGGTGAGAAATCCAAAAATCAAGCTAAACTTTAAAAATTATTTTTCACCACAGAAAGCAAATAATACTATGGCACACTGCAGCTTCTCCCACTGTGCAACAGAACGCGTGCCTGAGAGCCCTGCATCCAGCTGATGGCGTAATGATGTCTACGTGATCTGGATATGCCGCTGCGAGCCTAACAAATGCGTGTATTAGTCTGTGTGTGTGTGTGTGTGCATGGGTAACTGGCCGAGGTGAAAGTTTGTTTCCTAGCGAAAGTAACCAAAAGCAACGCATAGTTTAGGGCGCTCGCAGGAAGGACATCTTTATCAGCTGGTAGCGTCATTGCCTTCATTGTCTGCCAACGCATCCCGGTGCCATAATCAAGGCCGTCCCTGTCGTCCCTGTAGGTCGCACACACGCACCCGCATTGCTTGGCATACTTTGCGGGTTAGTTTTGACAGCAAAGTTTTCTTGGTACGCGACGGCTGTGGACACTTCTTGCCCCGGCATTCAAATTGCCAGAGTCAGAGTCACGTCGTTGTCGCCTGATGATGTTTACGTAGTCCATTCGCCGCTCGTTGATTATCGGCCATAGTGCAGCTTCCGCAGTCACAACAACTTGGACTTTGGTCTGGTTTTTGAATTGTTTACCCTTGCAAATTATGCAAATGCGCTTAATTAAACAGCTGAGCGTACTTTTGCTGTATTGGGAGGCAGTTGAAAGTCACTTTAAGTGAATTTATTTAAATGTTTGCCACACTCGCATTTCCGCATGTGATGGCTTTCCATTATTTATTAAAGTGCTTGGGGAGCGGAGCGGCAACAATAAATGAGCCAGCTTTTAGGCGGGGAGAGGGATCAGAAGCGGGAACGGGGAGCAGTCCATAAAATTTATTTACGCATTTTTACGTTTTGTCGTGAAATTTGCGTTGATTATTCGGTCGCTGGGTCAGGGTCTCGCCCTAAAGCCCTTTGTCTCCTACTCCCTCCCTTCCTCTCTCGCTGTGCCTCGCTCTTTCTTTGTTCTGCTCACATGTGGTCCATTTGTCCGTTGGCTACATAAACATAACAAACTCATCGTTAACTTTTTATTTGTTGGTCTCTTTCTGCTTTTTTTTTTGTAGCTAGTCACATTATTGCGCACTTCCCCCATAGCCATCTACCGCCCACCCTCTGCCACGCCCACAATGCGTTACAAATAAGCGTATTATGGAGTCGCTTGTCCTATGGAATGGACAAAGCAAATCCTTGACACGCTGTGATAAGGATTTCTTCATTTTTTATCTGCCCCCAGGGAAATAAAGTGAAAAGGTTATAAAACAAGCAGCGTTGGTGATGGCCCAACCCAGGACCAGGACCAGGACGAGGGCATCGCATCCAGTCAGGGTTTCAGGCGTTTCAGTCGAAGCGCAAAAGAAATCAACTCGGTAGGAGTCGAAACGATAGCTTGGTCTTAGTGTTTTTGTGTTCTTAACTACCTCCAAAGCGTGTGTCTGTGTGTAAATAAGTGAATGTCCAACCGAGTCCCCCTCCCGCCACCGCCCCAAGCCCGTAACCCAACCCACGCACTTTGGCTTACGATTTTTGCATTGTTTTTGCTGTCGCTGCTGCTGGCTCTTATTTGTGAAGTCGTTATTATTTTTAGACACACATCCTTTGTACGCGAAACTACACTTGAAAAAATTGAAAATACTCGAAATGCTGTATTATATTTCTAGTGTGATCAATTGACAATGCAACATGAGATGTATTTACAACAATTGGAAAACAAAAACATTCAAAAAAAAAACCATAGCATAATTTCGGGCTGGAATTTTATCGGAATTGACAATGTTATAAATAATTAGACGGTCCATTCGAGAGTTATTTCAAGTTAATTGAGCAAAATGATCAATAAACAGCTTTTGGGCCATAACTTTAGATTTTGGGGATCCTCGAGGAAAACCAAGTATGAGGAAGTGCTATACGCGACCTGCTCTACAGCGTACGCTATGTCAATACCCACGTTATTTCGCACTGTAGCTCTGTGTAATTAACCGTGTTGACCTCGAGCCGGCTAAAACAAACTTTGATTTCTACTTTTAATGAAATCGTATAATGAAATCGTAATACGTATAATGAAATAATACAACTAAATTGCAAGTGACATTAATTTGGTCGAACATTTTAAAAACCATGTTATTTTATTCATAGTGATTCAAGATGCGTAACGGACATCAAAGTTTAGATTTTATTCATTTGTGTGCACTAAGAAAAAACTAGAACGAATAATTTAAGTACAAACGCTCTTGAAAAAAAAATTAGCCGATCTTGAATTTTCAAGATTTTTGCTCTTGAAATCGAGATAAATTCGTTCTAAACGTTCTCAATTTGATTTTTTATATGCAAGGGGGGTGAGGCCAACTTAACTTTGAGAGAATAGCGTTGTACCCGCTCTCGCAGAGAGACAGAGCGCTTGCGCAGTTTGTCGTTGAGAGAATAGCGCTGGACTCGCTCTAGCAGAGAGAGAGCGCATGCGCAGTTTGTGAGACGAACCACGTCGGTCGGGTCGGGTCGGTCTTGTCTCTTACTCTTGGATCAAGAATTTCGCTCTTGGATCAAGAATTTTCACTCTTACCGTACTTTTGAGAACGAATGCTCTTGATTCAACAGTGAAATTCTCTATTTTTTCTCTGAGTGTATGTTCATTTGTTCGGCAGGCTTCGGTTCTGTGAGTTCCCTATTGACCACAGACTCCGTCTGTGTGTCGTTGCATTTCCCTCTAAGAAGCGAAATTACCTTTGTACTAGAAGATAGAGGTGTCAACCCATCGATGGTTTGAAAAATCGATTATTTCGATTTTCCCTCTGAAAAAATCGATTATAATCGATTTTCCAAACAAAATTTTGCAATGCAAAGTTGGAATACCATTTTCGCTTGTATTTTAAAAAAATAAGCAAATTTTTATTATTAAATTTAAATAAGTGCGTATTTCCGATTATATATGTACATTATATTAATATAAGTAACAAACAAATTTATAGAATATATTAACAACAGTTAATATTACCGCTTCAGTGTGTTTTTGTTTAGGATATGAGTTCCTTGACATTATAAATTCATATTTTTGTTGATAAACATCAACATATTAACTATTTTTGGTTTTAGCCGGCATCTTCGATCCGAAATAATTTGGCCAGCTTTGTTAAAGGCCCTTTTAGATTCAGCCGAGGTAGTGTTAGAAATTGTGGTGGAGCATGTGATCTGAAGTGGGAACATATTTCCTGTTCGAGAACTTTTGCAGCTTGCTCGGCGTTAGACGCAGACAAAAAGACGTTCTGCTTTCATAAGCAGAAAATCGCTCAGGCAACCGGTCTTTTAATATAGAACAAAGATTCAACGCTGTTTTTGTAGTCACTCCTGAACTTAGCACGTTCAGCTGCTCGTGCAATTCGCAAATGATGGGAATTATTAATGAAACTGTTACGGTTTTGTTCTCCGATACCTGTTTTGTAGCCTTATAAAAAGGTGATAAAATGCGGCATACTTCTTCTGAAACTTGAATTTCATCCGCTGATAATGGAGTCGGAGCTTTCCTCGATTTGAGAAGAACCGCAGCAATCGCATCTTTTACAAGTATTATGCGCTCAATCATAATAAATGCGGTGTTCCAACGCGTCGGCACCTCTTGGATTAGCCCATATGGATCATCACAATCTTGCACCTCTTTCAGCTTCTCATTAGCAATTGTGCTGCTCTTAAAAAATGCGACAATCCTTTTGCACTTGCTCAGCAGAGGTGACAATGATTCTGACTTAAGTAGTTCCTGAACCAGTAGATTGATTGTGTGCGCAAAACAAGGTAGATGCATTATTTCCATCAAATCATAGGCATTTTTCATGGACGCATCGTTGTCCGTTACGATCGTGTGCACTTTCTTATGAATTTCCCATCTTTGTAAAATGCTTGTAAGCGACTCGGCAATATTGGCCGCAGTGTGGTTAGTCGCAGTTAGAAGTTTTTCAGTTGACAGCACAGCGGACTTGAGTTTAAAATTATTATTGATGAAATGGCACTTTATGGTCAAGTACCCATCATTTGCACGCGAAGTCCAGCAATCCGTAGTTATAGCTAGTTGTTCGACATTGCTCATCCAGGTATTCCGGATGGGCGCGCTTAAGGTGCTCGAGGAGGTTCGTTGTGTTTCCGCAGGTTTTGTAGTGTTTACCGCAACGCTTGCAGTTGGCGCTGATGTTGTCAGTGCCTTTTTTAAAATGATTCCAAACTACCGATTGCTCCCGCTTCCGCTTTGGCGTGTCCATGATGAATCACCTTCAATAAAGACATAAACAGTTAATAAAAAAATATGTGCAAAGCGGTATTAACATACATATGTATGTATGTGTGCGTGCATATGCACAGAACTTATAGAACTATAATACAAATTTTAAATTAAATACTTACTTTTCACTTTCTCTCCACTGGTTCGTCTAACACCACCGTAACAACCGCTGAGTATGCGTTTTCTTTTCTAAAAGAAATGCAAATTAAAGTTTAAATCCATTAATTAAAAATATACACAAATATTATAGACGCTTACCTTCTGCTTCTGACGCGCGAAAAAGTGCTAGAGAAGGAAAAACTGATAGGTATGACACAAAAAGCGTGAAAAATCGATTGTGTCACAAAAGTAATCGATGTTCAAAAAAACCCGAAAAATCGATTATAATCGATGGTGCCATCGATTGTATTACACCTCTACTAGACGACCACCAGTACTTACCCGACTAACCCCTACAACTGCTTTTCATTCTTTCCTTGTTTATATAAAATACCCACGGACCTGGGGACTAGTGACTAGGGATTAAAGCCGAAACGAATTTCGGTTGCGGTCATGGCATAGTACCCTATGTCCGTTGTCCATTTTATAACTGTAGTCGAAATATAGCTATCGGCCGAGTTAGAGACCGCAACCGATACCGAAAATGGTAGCGAGAATGCCAAGCTAACTTCGTCTGTGCCGAAGTTTTTATACCTTTGCAAATGCAGTTAGTTATACCCTGTTCCCATTAAAAATGGGAAAAGGGGATCCTGAAGTTGTGCAAATGTATGTATCAGCCCGAAGGAAGCATCTCCGACCCTATAAAGTATATTTATTCTTGATCACCATCAACTGAGTTGATTTAGCCATGTCCGTCTGTCCGCCTGTATGAACGCGTCGACCTCAGAGACTATAAGAGATAGAGCCCAAGTTTTTGCATGTCTATACCGTCTCTACCTTACCCAGATCAACTTTGTTTCAGATTTTGAAAATTCCGACTCGTCCACCTTTTATCAGCGAAAAACTGTCTGTCTGTCTGTCTGTATGAACGCGTCGATCTCGGATACTATATGAAATAGAGCCACAAATTTTAGCATGTATGTAGGTGTGTATCGTAACCAGATCAAGTTTGCCTCAGATATAGAAAATTCCCCCTCCTTTTAACCGCAAAAACCTGTCAGAGTTGAAATTAAACCTCGTGAATTAATGAATATTTAAATATTAAATATTTATTAGGCCCAATATCTGCCTATACTGAAAACCATTATAAGATCCGTGCAAAAGTACCGAAGTTATGCAGGTGCACCATTTGAAATATATTTATATTATTTTAAAATAAAAAACAAGCAGGCCTATCAAAAACAGTATATTAACAGTATATTAACTATGAGAAACACACGGAATATATTTAATCGAAGAAGTCAACACAATATTATCTTAGGAAATCAAAGCGATAGGAACAACATTACTTGGAAAAGGGTATTTTGCAGTCGGGGAATCATACTTGGCTTATTTTATATATTATTCAATTTACTATACTTTTCACTTTGGTGTGTCACAAACTGAATTAAACGGCAAAAGCAAAGCACGTTCCAGCAATGTAGAAAACGCGTGCAAGCCAGAAGTCAAAATAAGGGTTCTAACAATGCATTGGCTTATCATTTTCATTTCTTAAAATGTTGCCGTTTCCATTGACAAATCGTCATCTTTTTGACATTCACAATGCCACGTTGAAACGAGAGCGTAAGTTAAAGTCGGCTCTAACCGACTTCGATATACCCGTTACTCATGGAAACAAATGTTTAATAGCCATCCTGTGTGCCTGAGGTGAGACAGCCGAAAAGTAAGCAACATTTTTTACTCGGCTATTTATCATGCGATCTTGATGAAATTTCAGGGCTTATAGATGTTGCGAATATAAATGTAAGGTTTAATTTTCAGATCGATATCTTAAAAATTGTGGGAGTTATTCAACATTTTTTATTGTGGGGGCGGGGCTGGGCGTGGCAAAAATTTGAAATAAACTTGATCTGCGTGCAGACAATAGGAGTCTACATTTCCAATTTGGTTGCTTTAGCTCTTCTAGTCTCTGAGATCTAGGTGTTCATACAGACAGACGGACAGACGGACATGGCTATATCGACTCGGCTGTTGATGCTGATCAAGAATATGTATACTTTGTATGGTCGGAAATGATTCTTTCTGCCTGTTACATACATTTGCACGACTTTAGTATACCCTTTTACTCTACGAGTAACGGGTATAAAAAACAGCTGAATGGTTTGATTTTTAATAACAGGCGCCAATTTCAAACTCAAGTGGACTTTATGAAATATTTAGCAAAAAGAAGACAGTCCAGTTAGGAATGCAATTCTGTGGGGCGAACGCATTGTGATCGACCTGAAATTTTAGCCGAAAGAAATACACAAATTTTTAGGAATGTTTGGGAGAGTTTATCTTTTGAGAATTTTGACAGCCAACTCCTTAGAATGACAAGACAAGTGGAAAGGTAGCTTTTTTAAGCAAAAGAAAATGCATCTTGAAAAATTATTATTATTATTCTTATTTTATAATCAGTTTCAAATTTAGTTGGCTTTCTTTAAAAATTGGAAATTGGGTGCTTTTCTGGGTACAATTAAAAATTCAGAAGAATCTTTGACATTTTGGCAAATGTCAATAGTTGTTTGGGAGACTTCTTGGCCGCCTCTTGCAGAGAGGTGAGACTTGGGGAGTGTAGATATATTAATCTTGCCGTAGCGATCGCTGGGCAGCTGCAGATGAGGTGTTCTAGAGTGTCAACGACTCCAGGTTCCTTACATTTCCTGCAGGTGTCCGCTGTCATGATGCCTAGCTTTTTCGCGTGAGCAGCTGCTAGGCAGTGACCAGTTAATATGCCTATAAGTAGTCTACAGTCTCTTCTTTGGAGCTGTAGCATATAGTGCCTGAGTTTTTTGTCTCTTGTCTTGCACATAATTTTTGAGATTCTGCAGCCGGTTGTGTTTTACCACTTTTTTTCTGCTTCTTTCTCCGCTATCTCTCTCATCTTGCTGTATAGCGTCTTACTAACATTAGCAGAGAAAGTTTCACGCCTAGTTCGCAGTAGTTTAAACACTCTACCACTACGTCACGGCTGCCACTGTTCTTATAAAGCGTGATTTTTTTTGCTATTTAGTTTTTCAGTGTACATTTTTTGACACCTCACTCGTGATTCGAAACATGTGGCAACGCCAAAAATGCTCAGTAAATTTTGCCATTTCACCATCAATTGACTTACAATCGAACGACGCTTGCAAATCATTGAATTTTATTATCAAAATGCGTGCTCTGTGAGAAATATGTTTGGCAAACTACGTTCACTTTATGGTCGTTATAATCGACCCACCGAACAGGCTGTTCAAGCTATTGTGAACAAATTTCGAACCAGTTGCACTTTATTGGACATTATTCCGCCATCCCGTGTACGGAAAGTGCGTACCGAGAGCTGCTGTAGCAGTGTCAATTCGCCGCCGTTCTCACCAATCTGGCATGTGTTATTCGAACACCTGGAAGATTTTACGTAAGGTCCTTGGTATGAAACCATACAAAATACAGCTGGTGCAAGAGCTGAAGCTGGTTGACCTTCCACAACGTCGTTTGTTTGCTGAATGTAGAATGTAGGTAGAAAAGTTGAATGAAGATCCACTCTTTTGTCGAAAAATTGTCTTCAGCGACGAAGCTCATTTTTGGCTCAATTGGTACGTCAACAAATAAAATTTCCGAATTTTGTCTGAAGAGCAGCTAGAGGCAGTACAAGGCCTGCCAATGCAACCTGAAAATGCACTGTTGGGTGCGGTTTGTGGGCCGGCGGCATCATTTCACCGTACTTTTTACAGTTAATGGAGCGAAGTAGCGTGAGATGATTACCAACTTTTTTTTCCCAAAATGGAAGAATTGGACTTGGTTGACACAACAAGACGGTGCCACATGCCACACTGCACACTGCAATTAATCTTACGAATTTGACCATTCCATTGGCCGCCAAGACCTAGTGATTTGCCCCCACTGGACTATTTTTGTGAAGTCTCTCGTGTACAGGGACATGCCAGCCAGAATTGCAGCCCTAAAAGTCAACAGCTGCTATCGGTGAGATACCGGCCGAAATGCTGTAAAAAGAATACCAAAATTGGAGCTTACTAGCTCCACCTAAGGCGTATCCGGGGGCAATATTTACATGAGATAATCTTTAAAAAGTGAATGGCAGGCATTGATGTATCGCTCCGAATAATTATTTCATTCACTATTGCCAAGCAAACGCGTAAAAATCACCCTTTTTAAAGTGGTCTAGAGCTATTCAGATGTGTTTCGAATCGAAATATATTTCGTTCTGATGATGAGTTATTATGGTTCTGAAATCACACCTAATTTAATTTGGAAAAAACATCTTGGATAAGTATGAAATACTGAATATTTTTTAGTGTGCACTTGGAATGGTGATACCTGTAATTGAGACGCAAACTTTTGGTACTAAAATATATCATTAATTTTCTTTTGATTTGATCGAATGGAAATGAAACAATTTTCTTTGAGTTTCAAAGAATATAAACAATGTTTGCTCTCTCTCTCCACTTGTGTGACTGCTTGCTCCGGCCATTGGGTTGGCCTTGTACAATGTTCACCAGATCAGAGAATGACAATGACAGCTCATTGTCTATCTTAACCCTTTACTGCTAAGCCACTGCCAACTGAGGGAACGGAACAGCTCACATTGTTGTTGCTTCTTTGCAAATGTATCTGTATCTGCCCACTCGCACAACCTCCTGCCTTCCCCTGTGGTGTAATAAGAATAAAATGTTGCTCAGTGTCTCTGTGTGTGTGTACTGTGGCGCTTGTTGTGGTCCCATAAGTCCAATTCAAATGTCCTTTTTTATACATTTTTATTTCAACTGTGATTCTGTGTTTGTTCTTGTATTTGGCGTGTTTGCTGGCTCTGCCTGTGTTTTATTTGCGAATGTAAACCAAAGGCAAGCGAAGGAGTGCATGCAGCGAGTTAATGGCTAATGTCATGTTCCGGACTTAACAACAACATTACAAACGAGCCGGTCCGGCGACCGGCTGGCAAACAACGGCCATGTCCAGTAACTGGAGCAGCAGCAGCGACAACACAGACATCAATTGTCCATAAGAAGAGATTGCGTATACGCAGCCTCTGACTCCGACTCGTACTTAATGTCCCTGCCCATTCAGTGCACCGTACACACACACACACACAACTCACTGCGCAGCTAACCAGAGTGTTGTCCTGTTCTCCTCTGTTCTGTTCGGCTTGTCCTTCTGCTGCCTTTATGTTTCGGTTGTGATTTGCTGTCATAAAGCGAAATTACAGTTATTGTTGCGGCCAGCCAAGGCGCTCCCGGCTTCCTGGCCGGCTGGCCCACTGTGTAAGGTTAATAAATATAAAAAGCTCTGTTTGGCCTGTCCATCTGCTGGTTGACCATTTCAACGCATTATGGCCGCCCGCTGTTGAGGCTCTCCTCTCTAATTCCATTTTATATTTGAGTTAATTAAAGCTGCACGTTATTGTTGTTGACTTGGCTACCTGTCAATGTTGGCCCCTGATCGCCATGACCCCTAAAATTGTGTCCTTGCAATGACAAAAGGCTGATTACAATTTGAGCCTTTGCTATTGTAGAACCATTGGAAAGGTTGAACCTACGATTTACTACAAATAAATCAAAATTATATAGAATGTATACAACTGTCAGTTGCCTTTCAGGGGAATAAACTGCGTCCAGACTGCAACTGATGCCAAATAAATATGTCAAAATGTGCCAGTGTTGCCAAGAAAGAAAGTAAACATTTTAAAAACTCATAAAGGAAAATATTATATTGATTATATGACTAAAATTCAGTCTGAATAAAATCCTGCGATTTCTATTTGCAATCAAGAAGAACAAGTAACTAGTAAGTTCATCATAGGTGATTTAATCGATTTTGTTAATCGTTTTAATAGATAGATGCAAATGGATTTTAATTTAGCCAAATTCTCTACTAATTACCAAAAAAAAAGTCAAAAATGTTCCACGCTGCGCTATCGTGGCCTATTTATGAGGGCTGCAAACCGGTTTTAAACTGAACCGGTTCGAACATGGAAATCTGACGTATTCTGCACAGCAGACCGAACCTTAACTCGAACCAAGTGTGACAAAATATTTGAACCTGAACCTGTTCCGAACCCATGTAATCGGTTCGGTTCCACAATAATTCTACCTTTAAAAATTTGAAGTGTTGGAAAGCGATTTATTTTTGTTATCTGGTCGATTTAGTGCGACAAAGACTTAAAATTGCCATGCAAGTACAATGGATGATTAGTCGTATACTTGTTATGATCGGCACCCACTATATGTAAAGTATTTAGATCCTTGATTCAAGTATACTTAATGATTTTCAAAAGCTATATTTTTTATAGGTCTTCGACAATTTAATATGACTTCAATCTCACTTTCAGAATGTGACGATTTAGAAAGTTATCTCGAATATGTTGACGCTCGCCAATGTCTTACAAAAATGATAACGATTAACTAAGTTATTTTAGCCTTCGGGTTTTTTAAATCATCACCGACTCAAGTCTAGGTTAAACAGGCTTTTCAAATGTACCAGTGAGCCCCATTGTTTTTTCCTCCGCAACATTTTTTTCCTTGACGCCTACCCCCTATCTCTCCTCCCTATGGGGGTCCCCATACAAAAAGGACATTTTTATAAAATTGACGCCCACATCTTTAAAACTCTTTCTAGGAGGATAAAATGTATGACCAATTTTTTTCAATTTTCAACATTTTTGTTCTTTTGTTCCTGTCTCCACGCTTTAGGGGGGCTCCCATACAAAATTGATGAAAAATTCATGTTTTTTTTATTTTATACCACTGCCACTTGACTACCACTCCGAAAATGCCTCCTAGCCATGGGAAATATAAGAACAACCACAACTAATTTTTGCTTCCCGACATGTTTGTTCTTGGCACCTACCCCCTATCTCCCCTCCCTAGGGGGGTCCCCATACAAAAATGACATTTTTATAAAATTGTCCTCCAACACCCTAGAACACTTCCCAGGAGGGTAAAATGTATGACCAAACCCCATTATTTTTCACTTCCTAGGGGGCTCCCATACAAAATTGATGATAAATGCATGTTTTTATGGATTTACTAATACAATGCTATGGCAATATACTTAGGTGGCACTACACTGGGATTGTAAAATACTACCGGAGATGCAAAGGAAAAAAGAGTTCCTCGTCTTCCTGTAATCGCTAATTATGATGGAAACGAGCAGCTTTAAGGCGTGCCGAAAGTAGCATCAGGGTAAAGGAAAAGGCAAACACATCTCGGAGGCGGTATAAGATTTGTTGAAAGAGTGGAACATTATTGACCGCGTTCAAGCTATTTCGTTCGACACCAAAGAATCATACACTGGTCAATACCAAGGTGCGTCATCATTACTCAAGCAATTATAAGAACGAGATCTGTTGTATTTACTATGCAGACATTATATATATAATATAAACTCCAATTGAGAGAAGTGTGCTTTTATTTTGCAGTTTCTAAGAAAAATGGTAAGAAATAAAAGACGAACCGTACTGCTCTGGTACAAAGGATGACCTAGTCGCTGCCAAAAAAACAAAAGCACAAAAAACTTTAGCACTTTTGTTATTTGATCATAATGTTTTTTTTTGACATCAAGCGCAAAATTGCAAAAACGTTTCTTGAATTTGAAAAAGGCAAAGACGAAAACGAAGAAAACATTTTTGACATTGAGGAGCAGATGGATAGGAGTGATAATTCAGGAAGCAATTTCAAAGAAAGTGAGAAATCTGACGATAAGCAGGGCGATGATGACAAAGAAGCTAGTGAAGAACATTCCCGTACAGGGCAAATTGTTGGCTATAAAGGGGTTAAAAGAATTTCGATGACAACAAATCAAGTAAATCAATTCATCACGAGAGATTTTAACGACTTCGTGAAGTGTGAAACGGCCAGATTTTTCAAACGTTTCGAACTGTCTACAGATTCTTTTCAACCGATGCAGAAACCTGGGCACAGCGCGAAGACTACCGACAAACCCAAGAGATCTTACACAACTTACATGTTGTCAACGATACAGCTGAAAGGGGCGTAAAATTAATGGAAGATTATAATGATTTCTTTTGCCGAAGAGTGCGTTTAATAACATGAAAACTAAAATCACATTTAAATTAAATTTAAATTTGTGTATTCAATATGGTTTTTGTACTTTTGAAGTAATATGTAAATGTCAGGTATATTGCATATATATATAGGCAGGTATATCAGGATTAATAAATCCATACAATCATGCATCTTTCATCAATTTTGAATGGAAGCCCCCCTAGGGAGTAGAGACAGGGGGTGGGTGCCAAGAACAAATATGTTGGAAAGTGAAAAATAATGGGGGTTGGTCATACATTTCACCCTCATGGGAAGTGTTCTAGGGTGTTGGAGGAAGGGGAGATAGGGGGTAGGTGCCAAGAACAAACATGTCGGGAAGCAAAAATTAGTTGGGGTTGTTTTTATATTTCCGATGGCTAGGATGCACTTTTGGAGTGGTAGTCAAGTGGCAGTGGTACAAAATCAAAAAAAACATGAATTTTTCATCAATTTTGTATGGGAGCCCCCCTAAGGAGTGGGGACAGAGGGTGGTCGCCAAGAACAAAAATGTTAGGAATTGGAAAATAATGGTCATACATTTATTTTATCCTCCTATGAAGAGTTTTGAAGATGTAAGCGTCAAGGGACCATTGGGAGGAGAGATTGGGAATAGGCGTTAAGGAAAAAAATGTTGCGGAGGAAAAAACAATGGGGGTCACTGGTAAATTTGACTCCTCTAGAAGCAACCCCTGGGCAGCTCTGACCCTTTATATCCATTTTGACCATTTTTCGTGAACTTAACTTTGACCTTGATGCGGGATCACTTCCCTTCACCCCACCCCCAAATATTTTGGCTCACGCATTTTTTTACCCAACCTCGCAGATTGAGAGGCAGGCAAGTTAAAATCCCATAGCAAGTTAAAATCCCATAGCTTAAAATCTCCATGCATCTCTAAAACATGCCTAATATATATTCTTCAACAGCAGAGTCGAATAGACATGTCCGTCAGTCCGACCGTTTCACAATGGTTTTTTTTACCATCTCTTGGCAAAAAATTTTTTTTCAGCTTTCAAATATTAACTGGTTTTTAACATTTACATCCTCCTATTAGATAAAAAACAAATCATATTCAAACTTTGCTACAATGTGCGACTTTTCGAGAAAACCGACTTTATTGCAGTTGAATTCGTGCTTCAGTTGAATAGATTACATGAGAAAGAAATAAATAAATTTTTTGCTTGGTAGCGTCAAACACAAAAAAGTTTTAGAAGTCGTATTTAGAGCTAAAAATAAAAGTACAATCCGAATTTCAGCTCAATAGCATAAAATACCACAAAGTTGGAGCAAATCGGACAGATCAGCTATATGGCAGCTATATGAAATAGTGTGCCGAGTTGAACAAAGTTCAATAAGCTTAAGGAGATTAAACTACATGTTCAAAATAAAATTTAGTTCAACAGCGTAAAAACCAACAAAGTTAGCTCAAATCGGCCAGATCGGCTATATGGGAGCTATATAAACTAATGGTCCAAGTCGAACCAGATTTTGTAAGTCGTGTTAGACGCGGAAAATACGAGTACAATCCAAATTTCAGTTCAGTAGCAGAAGAAACAACAAGGTTGGAGCAAATCTGCCAGATCGGTTATATGGCAGCTATATTAAATATTGGTCTAAATTGAGTGAATCTTTGCAAGTCGTCTTTGGGGTCCAAAATATGCGTACAAACCAAATTTGGGGTCAATATCTCAACAACTAGAGCTTATGCCAAAAAAAGGCAAAAAAAAACCAGTGTGCATTTGTATGAACACCAAGATCTCAGAGATTAGAAGCGCTAGAGCAATGTAACAGGCCGCATGTCAACTTTAGCTCAAGCCGCAAAGTAGGCAATGAGATTTTTTCTTGCCTAAAGCCAATGCACCGAGTCAAATTGATATAAAACTCCCTCTATAGTTGATATTTCGTCTGTTTGATTGGCCCTGAGAATGACTGCATAGTCAGCTGATTAATCAAACAAGTGACAATCAACTGTTGAAGGCCGAATAAAAGAAAGAAGAGATTTCCGGTGAACTAGGCCTCCCGTCTACCATGTTGGCTGAACATCATTCTTTTTCTTTGTGACTCTCATAAAGAACAGTTGTGCGCGCTTAAAACTCGATCCGAACCAATAGTCAAAATTTTATAAGTGCAGCCTAAACTAGTGAAAGTGAAAAGCTTAGTGAGTATACATAAAAACGCAATTCCATACGCGAATGTGAACTAAAATTTTGATTTATTAGTTGGCGGTACTCAACCTGCTGATCACTCTTTTTGAGCCAAAAAAATTAAGCCGACCCACAGTGGGCGAAATGGCCAATTTAGCGAAACAAAATTAATATTACATTCCAAAGTAAATGAGATAATCGCAATCTGTTGTTTTCATTCTTAAGGGTAAGAATAAAATCAACATAAAAATCAAAATTCAATTTTGTATAAATTTGTTCGGTAGGTACACTTACATTTTGAGCTAAATCTCGAGTCAGAAATGTTAGATGGAGTCAAACAAGGTATGAATCGAAAGGTTATTGAATTTCCAATAATCGCGCAAAACATTTTTTTTGAATCGGTAAAGTAGTTTGAATATAAACAGCAAAAAATATTAGAAGAAAAAATAATTTTTTCAAATAAAACCGCTCGATATTTTTTTTAAACAAAAATAGAAAAAATATTATAAAATTGAATAAAATTATTTTTTTTTCTTCTTAAGAATCGCATTTTTTCGAAGAAAATAAGGTATAAATAAAGAAAATCTATGGATAAACACCGAATTGATATTCAATGATCACAATTCATCATAGCTTGGAAGAATATCGAAGAATTTTCAGATTTCAATACGTTCCAGCTTACTTCAGGTTTTGTTATATAAAAATATCTTCGTTGTGCCAAACTAAAAAAAAGCTTTTGTTTTGATGCAAACACTGCGCCTAAAAAGTCCAACAAATGCAAGGGTAGCACAAATTTCAAAGGTCATATTGGAAATTTTAAAACAACAAGGACTCACACTGACAAAAAAAGTTAAAGGCGACTTGAACATTTGTGAACATTTTTAGTTTTGCTCCACGAAAGACAGGTGTAAGCTACTAAGTTCAGGCTGTTAATACGCGTTACTTTCACTACGTCTTACAAGTAATACATTTATGGACGGGTCACTTACATTGATTTTTTGCTTAATTCATACCTTTATATTAATATATAACCATGCTTTTTTGTAAAACGACGAGAACTTTATATTTCACAGCTAAACTAACAAAAACTGCAAAAATGCGGGAATTAATTGAAAAGCACTTGCCAAAACGTATGTTGTGTTTGATAGTTCACAGCTGTTCAGATATATATCGGAATGCTTTGATATAAACTTTTATAAGCTAATCAAAGTATCGGTAGTCGATAAATAAAAAAAATTAACGCTTTTTCAAACTTGCAAAATTGAATTTCGACGCACTAGAATGGCCGTTTCGCCCACTGTGCGACCTGGGAGAAAGTGATTCTAGATTATTCTCGTGGGCTGAACACGAATCTGTTTGCAGAAATGGTCCATCCCCTCGAGATTTTTAGTAATTTGAGCTTCAACATACAAAAAATGCCTTATTTTCAAAGCTCACAAAAAACTGTTGCGTGTCTTCATAAAACTGTTCTGTTACAGACACAACGAAAAGAGGTTGCAAAAAAACACTTCCAATTCTGCTTTGCACAATAGCTGTTTTCGCTCAACCGAAGATCGCTTTTTTCGTTTCTGTTTTGCTCATGTCTTTCACTGACCTTTTTGGCGAAAGCCGACTTCCAAAGTGTCTTCTACAAATGTAAGCGTGATTGTGACTGGGATGTCTGCGTGTGTGTGTGTGTCTCAACGATCTTTGTACATATGTGGAGTATGGAGAAATGTATTAGTATTAACCCATCAAATGAAAATACATTGTACATATGGTACAGAAGCCCACCACCTACCACACGAAGAAAATAATTAACACTTTTTGCTGACACTTTTTGTGTTTTGCTCATTTGAAGACAGTTTTTGCGTGAGCGCTCACTCACAAGTGTTCCTCTCAATTGTTATTGGCAGACCATCTCGTTTGTTTTGATCAACCGAAAATGCGAAACAGAAAACACATGAGGAGGGAAAAAAAGTGTTTTGCTCAGAGAGAGACCGAGTCGGCTTTGTTTTTTTCTGTTTGGTCAGAGGGCTGATCGCAGTGAAAAAAGTGTTGAGGGTTATTTGCGAGCTCTGCTTATTTGACTCATTTTATACCAGTTTTGTGGAGAACGTACCGCTTTAATCAAATAAGGCTGGAAAAATCCAAAGCAAATGAATTAACCAAAGATTAAAATGGTATTGCTGTAGGTCAGAAATCTACCCTTACTCCATAACCAAAGTGATAGAACCAATAGTTTCTTTCTGAGTGTGGGCTTGTAAGTATACGTATATACTTATATACCTGCCATAAGGCTTGCCTTACCTTGCAGTAGCTTCCGGATTTGATGACATCCCATATACAATCTGGTATAAGAGCTGGTATGGTGGCCGCTGACATTCTCCAGTCGGGCAGTGACCTTCCGAACTACAGGGTATGTTGTTATGTGAATAAATTTAACAGCACACAGCAGTGACCTACGCGGCCCCAAGATACGCTAATAACCATATATGTAACAAGGTTGGGGGTCATGGCCTCCAACAGATAGAGACCCAGGGATCATTACCATTACCAATTGGGTTACCTCAATTTCTGTTAGCCAAATCAATATTAAATTATAAGCTGTCACTACTGTGAATGTACAGGCAGAGACCGAGTGTAAACTAAGCGAGGAATTAATTAAGCATCCAGCAAATGGTCATTCGAATGGGATACAAACCGCACTCGCACATCAATACTCATGCATGCAGGTGTATGTATGTAAGTGTGTGCGCGTGTGTTTAGGCCAAGTGACAAGCCACAAAAGGTTCTGACATTAAGTTTAAGCATTATTTGTTTACTTACCGCACCACAAACGTTGCTAATTCTGCGGTTGTATCTGCAACTGTTTATCATTGACTCGTGGCGGTGGTGCAAATGTGGGCAAGTGTTAGTTCTTGTAATAAAGCGACATTTGCGGTTGCCATTGAGTCTTCAACGCAAATCAAAGCTACCGTCAGGCTTCACTCGCCCATTTGCGTACTGCTTGTCCGCTTGGCGTTCGGTGGTCGCTTTGCTTTTGTTTTCTGCTGCGGTGTCAAAACTACGTCAAGTTAATCTATTATATGATGTGTACACAGTGTACACTTTACTCTTACACTGTCTATACTGTTAAAAGGAATTTGATAGTTTACGAGCTTGCAGTTATTTTTGGGGTCCTTAAAATATTCATATTCATTTTTGGTATAGTGATCTTTCGAAAACTAAAAACTTTTCAAAATTATTCTGAACATATCGTTCACTTAATGATGCAGAAATATTCGCTTTATCGTGTTCTATATTGTGTCAAATTTTCATATTGATATCTCGTATACTTTTGATGTAATATGACAATATCTTGCCATATCATTTTTTAGGTTCATTTTTATGTTATTGCAAGAGCGTCATATCTTAGTTGTCCTGCAGTCGATATTGCTCAAAGATCCTTCGGCTTTCAGTTAAAACATCATATTTTCAAATTTTTACAATGAGCATTTTTATTTTTTTTTTCATTTTTACAAAATCTAATTTGTTGAGTTATGCCAGCGTTGAAGTAAGTGAGCGATATTATCTCGACATCAGCAAAAAAAAAGAGAGACAAAGGGACAATTCTTGTAGCCAATCAAAGAACTCGACGACGAGGAAATGATATCATGGCTTTCTAGTTTCAATGAACACATGCCAAGAAGCGCTTCTATGATTATAAGTGATACACCCAAAAAAAAGTTTTTATCAAAATGTCACAGTTTAGACATCAATTTGAAACTACTGAGTATCAAATTCTTTTTAATACTTCAAGTATCAAGTTGATATTTTCGAAAGTATTAAAATTATTTTTCGAGGATATCAAATTGATACTAGCTTGTATCAGGTTGACACTTTATTTTATTAATTTCGTAGTATCAGTTTGATACTAGGTCTTATTAATGTGATATTTAAACTATCAAACTCTTTGTATCATTTTGGTACTAGCTTTGATCAATTTATATATATAAACTTAAAAAGTGCCCAGGAGTGTGCAACGCATAGAAGGAATCATCTCAGACCACATAAAGTATATATATTCTTGATCAGCATGACGAGCTGAGCCGATTGAGCTTAGTCCGTCCGTCTGTCTGTCTGTTTCTACGCAAACTAGTACCTCAGTTTTGAAGCTATCGAGCTGAAATATTGCACAGTGTCGGAACCGCCCGGATCGGATGACTACTTCTTGTAGCTGGCATAGAGACGATCGTACGAAAAATGGGTTTTTTGTGAGAAAAACTTGATGGCTTTCAATGTTAGCGTTCTTAAACTCGGTCATTACTAAAATTAAATGTTTTTAAACTAATCTGCGAAGTTTGGTCGAAATTAGCACCTTTGGAGCGAGCTTTTTCAAGTGCATCAAAACTTCGTCACAGACGAAGTTAGCTTTCCTTTCTCGTTTTTATTATCAAGTTTGTTGTACCTATTCAGTTCTCCATCAACTGCAATATAAATGAAAGCATTATTTTTAAAAAACTTTTTACTTTTATTTTAAACTCTTACAACGTGTATTTTAGGTCATCCAATCCTTGCGTCGCGCTGAAAGATTGCGCAATCTGAATTCAATAACTACAACAGGGGCCGGCAAAACACACATGGCCATTTTGGAGTTGCGTGTGTGTGTTTAACAGCGCGAGCACGCGCTCATGTAGCATCCCAGTCGGACTTCGCAGCATGTGTTTACCAAAATAAGTACATGTGGTGGCATGAAATTTCACGAAAATAGTCACTGCATTATTTTTTCGGCATGAAATAAGTCCTTTTTTTACCATGACAAACTCACACGTCGTTTTCTCAGCTATTCGTAAGGCTAAGAGTCAGCATATCGTGAAACGGTTCAAACCCCCCGCGTGGAGATCGAACACGAAGTAGAAAAACGAAGTTAGCCCGAACGTTTGATGAACGTTGACCAAACGAGAGAGAGAATTCGAAAAAAATTATGAAGTCAGTTTGATTTCGGCTTTTGCGGAAAAAAGATGTGTTAACCGTGAATATTAATAATAATTTTATAATTTCAAATGCGCAATATATTCTTGGTGCGTATTGAATTTAAATACATCTAAGAATTTTATAGTATTTATGTATTATTATCATCAATAATTTATCAAAATTCTAATAATAAATTTTGTACTTAAAACAGGTCACTTGTTTAAAAAGCTACCAACAACTGCACCTTTAAAGGCCAAATCGCTTACTATCATCGCTTACATCAGCAACGAAAGCCAACATGAAAGGCTTGTTTGTTGTTGGTTTAAATATTAAAATAGTTTGCTAATAAACTCAAATCTATTTAATTTAATTATGTGGTGACATCTCATACAAAAGTCGGGGGCTCCTCAGTCAACGCCTCACGTCTCCCTACCTACGATATACAAAGTTGGTACATCTGAAGTACTGAGTTTGTAGAGAGAAAAGCAGAACCCGAAGGCTGCCGCATGACGTCACCCAAACGGTTAACGGTTACAACAACAACTCCTGAGTTTGACGGCGTTGCTTAACAAAAGCGAATGGGAACTTTCAGGTTTCTCATGCCTTCTGACGTGAGAAGGAGGCATGAAATATGTACTTCTGGCATGCATACAAGTCCGACTGGGATTTTTTCGTTTTTCCAAAAGAGAGCAGTATAAGCACGTATACTGTCGGTGTGTCGACGTCGCTGCCGCAGAGCAAAGTCGTATACACTTCAGATAGGGAGGCGCCGGCCTCTGAACTGCACCCAAAAAAATTTGTATCAATATCAATTTGATACGCGTTGTCTCAAATTGAAACTGAAACTACCCTTGTATATTAAAACTGTCGAGATGTTTGTAACGCATAGAAGGAAGCATCTCCGACCACATAAAGCATTCTTGATCAGCATGACGAGCTGAGTTGATATAGCCAGGTCCGTCTGTCTGTCCGTCTTTTCCTAAGCTATCCCCTTCGTTAGTTTTAAAGCTATCATGACAAAACTTAGCACGAAGTCTTTTAGTAGCTGCCATAGGAACGATCGTTCGAAAAACAAGTTCTAGTGGAAAAAACTTTTTTGTTTTCAATGGTAGCGTCTTTTTACTTTCCAGCTATGAATATTATGTGTTTCAACACAATTTTTAAGAGTTTCATCATAATTGGATAAATATATCGTTTAGCTGCCATATAACAATCGGGCAAACAAATGGATTAGCTACTAGGTTTGATAAGTAACTAAATTTATTGAATAATAGTATTACACACTAAAATGAATGAATGAAAGTCGATTGAGTTGACGATGATGCGACGCGCCGCCGCGCGTGGCGGACGCCAGCCAGAAACTGAGCGCCAGGGCCAGAATGGTGTGGCAGCCCTGACCACCTCTGGTCGCACAATTTATCGAGCACCATCCCTGGCGCGATGGCAGAACGACAAGACACGCGCCATCCCTGGCGCTCAGTTTCTGGCTTGGCTTCGGCCACGCGCGGCAAGCGCCTGGATCGCTCCGTTCGACTTAACGATAATTGTTAGCTTAAGTTACATTCAATAAAGTTAGTTACACATCAAACCTAGTAGCTAAAGTGGTGACCCGCGACGATTGAAAAACGACAAACACGCAATTTCTGCAACAATTATCTAATGCGTAAAACATTACCACAGCAGATTCAAACATACACGCCATCGAGGTGCATATGTATGTGTGTATTTCACAACGGTGCGAAACTTTTCAGCATGGCGACAGGGCTGTTGGCCCATTGGACAGTAATTAGTAATTGACTACGCCTGCAGTTCAATCGACTCCAACTCACTCACTATGGATTCCGCCAACCAGAAACTCAACGACAGCAACATCTCTAACCTTTTTGGCCAAGTGTGTCGCACACACACACATACTCACAGGCAAGCAGCCTGCTCTGGGACGCGGCGCTTACTCACACACACACGATCAGCAGGCGCCAGTTTTTTCCTCGAAAACAATTGTGGCTATTTTCGATTTGCGAATCAATTACCATGATTCATGAATCGACAACTGGAAGCCTGACGACTCCGCTGGCGCCCCGAAGATGAAACGTATCGTCCACAGTGGGAAGAGCTCCTGGTTTAAAAACGACGCCGGCGACGTATACACACGTACACACACACAGACAGTATCTCCCAGCGAATACACACAAATACAAACAGCAATTTTTTTGTGCAAATGAAACCGACCGCTGTCCACGCATGTTGTACTCCGACCTCCTGTCTGTAACCCCTTGAACGTCCACCTGTCCACATCCTGCTGCAGCCAATGCATTCCACGTCAGGCTGTCCACCAACCGCTGACCACGAAAAGGTCCATCGTCCCAGCCTGCCCTACACCGCTGCTCACACATGCTATTTGTGTGCGCCAAATCGACAGATCTCACGTTGGTCAAGCATCCGACCAATTTTTCAGATCTTACATTGTACGCAGCCTGCCAGACGATCGATCACACTTATGGAAGTACGTCGCGCAGCTGAATTTGGATCTTCATCGCATCTTTCGTCGTCGCCGATGTTCATGCACAGCGATCCGCATAGGCACCACGAAAGTCCACAACGTGCGGCAATCGAAAGTCTCTACTCGGGGTATAATACCCAGTACTATTGACTCTGCAACTTCAACCCTGATCGACCGAAATTGCTTATCGACCCCCAATCGAAGCAACGACCTCAACGCGAGGCAACCTCAACCCTGCTTGGGCGAACTTGCTTATCGACCCCCACTCGAAGCAACGGCCTCAACGCGAGGTTACCATTGACGCCTCAACGCGAAGTTACGATCGACTCAACTGCGACACAATCATCACAGCGAGAAGTATACGCAAGCATTCCTCCACATTGGGACTTGTACAAATCCTGTAGATGCTCACCCCGGACATACATTCATTTCAGCTATACCTAAATTTTGAAGATCATTCGTTCCCACATGGTCTCTGGAGGGGGAGTACTGTGGCAGCCCTGGCCACCTCTGGTCACACCATTCATCGAGCACCATCCCTAACGCGATAGCAGATAGCGCCATCCCTGGCGCTCAGTTTCTGGCTTGGCTTCGGCCACGCGCAGCACGCGCCTGGATCGCTCCGTGCGACTTAACGATAATTGTTAGCTTAAGTTACATTCAATAAAGTTAGTTACACATCAAACCTAGTAGCTAAAATGGTCAAAGTTGTGGTGCCATCTATTGCTGAGTTTGGGAAATCACTCAGCTAACATTGTTCAATGCGAAAATTAAATTGTTAAGTAAAAATCATTAAAAATCTTTGTTGTAGTAAATAATCAGCCTCATTATTCATAATCCCTCATCTCATTTAATTACTGGCTTATTCCCACATTTGAATATTGTTCATCCATTTCTAAGCTTCTATCCCACATTGTACACACTATTACAGTAAGCCCCTACCCGCTCATGAAGAGCTTTTGTTATACACGCAGTCTCAGCATACCTCATTGAAATCATTAAAGCCATTTCATATTGGAGATCGAGAGCAAGCAGACGACTTCTTAATTTTCCAATTGACTCTGCACAGGGCAGAGTTCAAATATTGCAAATCAACACTCTGCACTAGTGCAGAGTCCCAACAATCTTTATTTATATTATATAAATTGGGCCAGTTGCAAGGGTGTATTAACTTGGACAGAGCCGAAGAAAGCTTTCCTCTATTTTTGACATTTTCAAACTAGCACAGACGAAGTTAACTAGGCCTTCTCGTTGTTTTGGAATTTACGCATATTTGTATATAATTTCCATATAAAATCACCCACCGTTCGGAGTCCACCTCCGTCGCACTACACTAACCATCGCTCGCACTGTTTGCACTGTCAGTGAGCCGTGCTGGAGCCAACTGGCTATGATGAGGGCATGGGCAACAGAGTCTCAGTTGTTATTCTCTTATCGAAGCGTCTGCCATGGCATTAAGTTTAGCACCGAGCCCAATGCAGGAGCCGGAAAATTGCAATAACATTGTCCGTTCTGTTTTGTCTGCCGCTTCCGCTTTAACCAAGTTCAATGTTAATTTTGGACATTTACCTGTGCTAATATTGGCCGCATGCTCACACACGGACATGTCTATGGGGGCAGGCACGCGCTTCTAATATCTTCGCACTGGGCGATTGGGTGGTTGGGTGGCTGGTCTGCCTGCTGCTGCTGTTATTCTACTGGGCAGCTGCCCACTCCTCCTCGGCGCACGCTGCCTGGCGCTGTCCTCATTGTCGATGCAATGTTGTTCTTTCTGATGTCGTTTGTTTTTGTTCGAAATTGCGCCATCAGGAATATGCACAGGTGCAGTTTAGCACAATAAAAACGTAATTGCTGGCAATTTAATGCTGTTGTTGTCGCCCTGACCAACTGCAACTCATCCGAGCCCGCCCACACATGCCATATGTCAATGCCGAGCCAAAGTCAGAATTCGCCAGTTGGCGAGTAATTTATCGAATTTTCATCTTCGCCGGGGAAGAGCTCAAAAGGTGGCGAGGAGATGGTTGAAATTAGCCTAGCATTTGATTAATGTGCTCCTTTGGCATTTTTTTATTGCCCGGCAAAAGGCGGTAACCCTTTTCACAAGACAAGCCCCAAAATAATTTGCCGCTTTTGGCAGCATCTCAAATCGAAGTCGACCGCTCGTTTTTCACTCACACTCGACGCCCAGTCCTGCTCCGTGTTTTGCGCCTAATTAAATTTGGCATAAAGTCCCTTTTCCAACGCGCGATCCTTAAAAAGAAAGAAAATTACAAATTGCCAACATCATACGAAAAACTTTGCCCATTCGCTTGTTGCGGGACGCAGATACTCGCGGGCGGCTGGTGGCCTTTTTCGTTTATTCTTTTCGTAAATAATTTCAAAATTGAGGGGCAATTAATCACAGACAGTCGATGCCAAATGAGGTACGCCCCGGGTGTCCAAAGTGACTTCTGGCCATTCGAGCGGACCACAAAAAATGTTGAGGCGAGTTGGAAAGGAATTTGCTTGCGCCAAAAGTTAAATAAACACAAAAGGGGCGCAACTAAATGGGCATTTATTTATTTATTTAACCAACTTTCATTAGTCAGTCGGCCGTAAAGAGGGTAAACGTGACCAGCGCCGCAAGGGGAGGAGGGAGAACTTGATATTGCGCCTGGCCATAAAATGGAAAACAATTAGGCGGCCACACAAAGCACCGGCACCCCGCCAGGCTAGCACCCATGGAAAGTAGTTGCCAAGGCAGAATAAAAGTTGTGCCTTGCTCGGACAAAGCTATTGCCAGAGCCGTGGTCGGCGCCGGTGAAGTTTCGTCTGCCGGAGTTTTTAGCAATGTAAATCCAATCCGGCGTGCAGCCATCATGCGGTTAACACTTCGTATGACATAAATTACGAAAGTTTGCACATACTTTTTCACACATAGCCACAGAGCCGGAGCCCCCTCACCGCTCGCTGGCAGGGCCCGGGGCATATTCTTTACCAAAAATTGCTTGCCAGCGTGCAAAATGGCTTTCAACAGATCCACGGGGGTGTGGGGATGATATGGAGGGGGTCCTTTCCACCCTTTCCTAAAAACAACGACTATAGTCGTATACGAAGTGAGGCTGGCATTCTTTCGTTTTGGCTTTGGCGCGTCGTTTTCAAAAAAGTTTAAAAGTTTGCCCAAGATAAAGGAAATATATGTGCGCATTACTTACATACAAACATACGCGCATATATACATTTATTTATATTGTACAAGTGTGCGTGTGAGTGTCCCAGCCCATAAGCGTTTTTCTGCTGCGGCATGGGCATGGCACAGTGTCTCAGTAAGTGATTTTTGGTAAATCAAACGATATATTGAAAAGGTACAAAACTTGTGGCGATTTCTATTCATCCCATTGAAGGCCCTATGAAAACAAAATTTCTGAGTGGTACACAAACATTGGTTTGCCAGAATCATTTGGATAATTGAGGAAAACCAACCGTCAAAGAAAGATCATCCTTAACAGTCAAAGTGCTAGCTTTTTTCAGTCGGTTCATTCCAGTGAGTTTTTAGGCACTTTAACACTGAATTGATGAGTTATTTGATTTGCCCTTCTCGCTTGCAGCACGATGACTTATATTTGTTCAGTCTCAACAAAACAACATCTGTGAATTTTAAGTTAGATTGTGCTAAAAATGTCAAACTTAATAAAAACGAAAGGGCTAACTTCGTCTTTGCCGAAGTTTTTATACCCTTGCAAGTGCTAGTTAAGAACGCTTACATTGAAACCAAAAAAGGTTTTTTCACTTAGACCCATTTTCCGACCGAAGCTTTCTATGGCAGCTATAAGATATAAGATAAGATCCGATCCTGTTGGTTCCGACATATTAGCAGCGTGCAGTGATAAAAAGACTCTGTGCTAAATTTGAACTCGATAGCTTTAAAGCTGAGACTAGCTGGCGTAGAAACAGACGGGCAGACAGACGGACGGACAAAGCTCATTTGACTCAGCTCGTCGCCCTGATCAAGAATATATATTGTTTATGGGGTCGAAAATGGATATTTCTATGCGTTTCAAACATATGGGCAAAATTTTAATACCCTTTGCAAGGGTATAAGAAGTGGTCAGTCGAACCTGGTCCCACTTAAAGAAGCAATCTGAGCTCTGGAAAATTGTTCCATTTTTACAGGCTGTCGGAAAAATAGTCACTCTTAGACATGGTAGAGTCATCAGATATTCACCATGCGAGAGGGGTACCAGTTGATATGACAGTTGATATGAACATTATCGTGCCTTTTTTAAGGCAAAAATGAAATCTGTGCTACATACGTCAGGTCGTTAATTTTTAAAATTTGTCAAGTTATTGCGATTTTTAAAGATATGTTTTCCAATTTTTATTAAAAATGGAAAATTTATAGAAAACTTTGCAGCCTTTTCGCGCTCCTGAAGACATTACTTTTTCAATTTTTTGTTTGTTTTCACGTTAAAATGCACCATAAACTTACGATTCAAGGGGCGCCCATATGACCTTACTTTTTTCATACAAAAAAGACACAGTCTAATAAACATGAGAGCACGTTGACATTCCCTTTGCTACTGAGTGATTTTCACCATTCAAATGGTACACCAAAAAGAAGCAGACTGCTTTAATGACTTCACCTTGTACGATGAAACAATGAAACGAAATGACATCTCTCCTCCCTGTATTTTCTCAACGTGCATTTGTTCAATCAATGAGAGTTTTTTTCGCTTGCTTTGTTCGTGTGTTTCCATGAGACACTTTGCTGGGCAGTATTTATCGAAAGTGTCTTTTAAGCAAGTTTGTGTGCCTCAGTAAACTCTACGTGTGTGACCATACACATTGATTGTTGCCCATAAAATGAAAAGGTCGTCAATTATGAGTCGTCAAATAAATAATAAAGTGATTTTTTTTTCTTAATTTGACATACCTTTAATCAATTGCTATGCAGCGTATGTGGTATAAAATCTGGCCACCATATTTCAAATTTGAGGCTGCATTTGACGGCTAAATATCCGGAAGTGTTCGAATCTTTTAATTAGGTCAACAAGAACAACGGTGTGCAAGCAAATGAAAAGAAGAGGAAAATAGCCTTCGAGGTAAATGAAGAGACGATAATCGTGATTATTACCACTTTCGGCATGCCATTTTAAGTCAGGCGAAATTTTAAGCCCAATGTAACACTTATTACCTCGAGAATTATTATGGATCATGTCCGAGTGAAAGAGCTGTCCATAAAAGAGGAATTAATCGGGCGACCAGACTGCAGAAATCAGTCCAAGGAATTAATTCGACGTTGTTAACGACTGAGATTGTGGTGGAAACGCTTGGGATGATCCAGCTGTTTGAGTCGCATACTGGACTGTACATAAAAAGCAACTAAGAAAGTCGGTCAAGCCCGACTGTAATATACTCTGTACCTGAAGTAGCAGCCGAAAGCAGCGTTGCTCAACAATAGATGGCGCCACAACTTGCATTGAACAATAAGGGATTTTGATAACTGACCAATATATGACGCCACTGCTGTCAGGGCGGGGGAAGTAACTTTCTTTTGGTCATAACTTGAGTATCGTTCATCCGATCCTTATCATTTCGATTATCTGGATTATCTTTAGATAATAAAAACCATTTATCTTCAAAACTGTGGGAGATATGACGTTTTTTCCAAATTGCGGGGGCGGGAGGGGGCGTGGCAAAAATTAAAAATAAACTTAATCTGATAAGAAGTTTATGTCTTATTCATGTCAAGCCATAACTCTCTTACCATCTCTGAGATCTCTTCGTTTATACGGACGGACATCGACTCGGCTGTTGATGCTGATCAAGAATATAAATACTTAGTAGGGTCGGAAAAGATTCTCTCTCCCTGCTACATACTTCTGCACAAACTTAACATACGCTGTGTACCTTTGGTACAGAGTATAAAAATACACTTTGCAATCGTGATACAAAAAATAGAAGGTAGTGCAATGCGTCGCCTTAGTTCAAATTCCCAACCTAAGACTAATATGTTAAATGACGTCACAAACTCACAAAATTATGCGAAATGGAGCAAGTGTTTGCACTGCCTTGTATTCATTGTATCATGCTTTGCACTGACACAGCTCAATTTGCTCAGTTGCTTATGCTCAGCTGCTGACAGCTGAAGGAAATTATCCCCATCGGACTCTTACACTGAGAAAAAATCAATCTAAAACTCTGATTATTGTCTTGAAACGAGACGAAACGGTGTCAGAATTCGACAGAGACGAGATAATCTTAGCCCAAGATTATATTCTTAATTTAAATCTTAATTCAACAATCTTGAATTAAGATCGTTTATACTCGACTTCAAGATGAAACAATCTTATTTTTTAATATAAAAATAAAAGACAAAAATAAGTAAAATAAAGGATTTTTTATTTTTAAGTAATGGGTGGGCAGAATGGTGTGTTTGGCGGGGGTTGTGTGTGTTGTTGTTGTTTGTTTTAGTTATTAACATTTTCTCCTTTTTGAAAAACTTATATAAATGTAAATTATTAATCCGCCGCTACTGGGACTTGAACTCAGTACCTTCTGCGGACTGAAACACAGACACCACCGCTTTACCATCGAGCGTCAACTGTTAGGCTCAACCAGTTGCAGTATAAGAGCCGAGATTTTTGCAGGCTGAGTTCTTATGGTTGCACCTAACAATTGGCACGCAGTGGTAAAGTCGGCAAAGCGGCCGTGCCAAGCTTCAACTATGTGACTTAGAATGACAAGGTCGTGGTTCGAGTCCCAGTAGGGGTGGGTTGCGTTGCAACCGAAAACTGTTTATTTATTTTTTTTTAATAAAAAAAATCTTTATTTATTTTATTTTCTTCTTCCTAGTGCTACAAGGAGTTCCTTAAGTTAATGCACTAGTCACAACGACAATTTCTTTACAGAATAATAAAAAATAAAAAAAAACTGACTTAAAATTAATTTACATATATATCCCTAGTTTTAACATAAATAAATTTTTTTTTGTTTGTTTTTATACCCTGTTCCCATTAAAAATGGGAAAAGGGGATCATTTTGTTTGTTATACTCTGTACCGAAGGTACATAGAGTATATTAAGTTTGTGCAAAAGTATGTAACAGGGAGAAGGAATCATTTCCGACCCTATAAAGTATATATATTCTTGATCAGCATCAACAGCCGAGTCGATATAGCCATGTCCGTCCGTCCGTCCGTCCGTCCGTCCGTCCGTCCGTCCGTATGAACGAAGAGATCTCAGAGATGGTAAGAGATAGAGGTTTGACATGTATGGGGCATATATTTCTTATACTTGCAGGCAGATCAAGTTTATTTTCAATTTTTGCCACGCCCCCTCCCGCCCCCGCAATTTGGAAAAAACGTCATATCTCCTACAGTTTTGAAGATAGATCGTTCGTACCTTCTAGAGATACCTTGTAAATAAAATTATTTATCGATTTGCCGAAGGAATGATAAAGATCGGATGAACAATACTCAAGTTATGAGCAAAAAACGGCCAATAAACACCCAGCACCACCCCACCCACCCCCGCAGCATTCTATTGAACGTCAATCTTAGTGAGAGAGAGAGAGAGAGAGTGAAACTTAGAGATGAGCGAGTATAACTCTTGAGCAAATGCGAGCTGCGACGTTAAGGGTACAGAGTATGTTATAGTCGGGCTTGACCGACTTTCTTTCTTGTTTTTATATTGAAAAGTCTAATTATATATTACTATTATTTTTAAAATGTTCCATTAAACTATTAGTAAATTTGTGTGTGCCTGTAGTTGTTTTTAGAGAATGTGGTAAGTAGGTTGTTCCAGAGCTGAATAGCATAATAATAAAATTGTTTTTTACAGCTCTCCAGGTTGCATCTTAAGGATACCAAGTTGTTTGTTCGTCTTGACGCCACAAAGTTAAGCAAATCAAATAAATATGCGGGTTCCTTAGTAAATATAATTTTGTGCAGTAGTTTTAATACTTTGCCGTGAATCCAATTGTTAAAGTTAGTATTAAGTAGGTTGTTTGTGTGGATAGTGACATGCTCAGTCCGTCCGAGATTATAAACATACCTAGAAATGTTATTAAATGCTACTTTTATTCTGTTCTGACTAGTCATATCACTGCTGGCAAATATTTCTATTCCATATGTCAGTGTTGGAATTAGGAAAGCTTTTGCGATTTGATATCTAAATTTAGTAGGCAGAAGTGTTTTTGTGTAATTTAGCTGCCTCAACAGAGCATACATTTTTCCAGCGGTTTTATTAATTTGATCATTCCATGTTAGAGTATTATTAAAAGTCAGTCCCAAGTTTTCGGCTCTTTCTACATATTCAATGGTCTGATTATCTATCTTAAGTTTTTGCAAGTTTTCTGTAACGATCTTTCGTTTATAGATAACAATACATTTTGATTTTCTCGGGTTTATAGACAGTCCATTCTTATTTGCCCATTCAGAAACACGTGACAAATCAGAATTACATATATCAATACAATCACAGATTTTACTTAACAGTCGACTAACATACATTTGGACGTCATCTGCATACATATGGACATCACTCGTTAATAAAGATTTGGGAAGGTCATTTGCGTAAACGGCAAATAGTCGTGGTCCTAACACTGATCCCTGTGGGACTCCCCGCGTGATTGAAACCAGTTCTGATTCACATCCATTCGCTACTACAGCTTGTTTTCTGCCGCTTAGATATGATTTTATTAACTTCAGAGCAGTCTCAGAAAAATTATTTAAGTATCTAAGCTTAGTTAATAGTATATCGTGGTTTACCGTGTCAAAGGCCTTACTAAAGTCAAGAACGGTTAGAAAAGTCACATAACTGTCATCCAATTTTTGTCGTATATCCTCAACTACTTTTATTATTGCTGTTGTGCAGCTTCTATGTTTGCGAAAACCAGATTGCCTGTTGTCGAGTAACTTATTTTCTTCAAGAAAGCTGTTAATTTGTTTGGCCATCAACTTCTCAAACACTTTTGAAAGAAATGGCAGTGTGGATATTGGCCTGAACTCATTCGAAGTCTTTGGTATTGGGATAATTTTCGCTATTTTCCAGTTGTCTGGGAATGTAGACGTTGTGAGCGCTGTATTTATTATATGCTTTATATGCTGTAATATTTTGGGGAGCAGCATTGAAAGAAATTTTGGATCGAGTCTGTCCAGTCCGATTGGATTTGACTTAATATTAAGGAGAGACTCTAGGACATCACATTGATTCACACATACAAAGTTAAAGTAATTATCACAGTTAATTGGAGGTGTGTTCAGGTACAGATTGCATGGAGTTTCTGGTATATTTAATTGCACAAATTTCCTATTAAGGGTATTAACGTCAATACCGTCTGTGATAACAGGGTTGTGTTTTCCTATCCCAATATCCTTAATATTTTTCCATGTTTGACTAGTGGATATTGCACTATTTAGCTTATGTGTGTAGTATGTACGTTTTGTATTGCAGATCAGGTTGTTTACTATGCGTCTGTAGTTTGAAAATTGAGTATATAGTTGTTCAGTCTTGTTTTTGGTATTTCATCTTGTATGCGCTTATTAAACCAGGGCTTATCTTTGGGTCTAATTATCTTACTTCTAATAGGTACGAACGTATTATATAAATAGTTAATATTCATGTTTAGACGATTTAGTTGTTCATCCACTGATGGAGTCAAGTAAATGCTGTATATTATATATCATAAAATTTTTGAACTGAAGCTTTACAGAAAACTGTAGGATGGTTGATAAGTTGCGAGATGATAAATCTTGTTTTTAAGATTTCTAAGCTCATTTCAAGGTTTTTCAATCTTGTTTTTATAAGATTGCAAGATTCTCGAAAACGAGGTTTTCAATCTAGATTTTCGATTGATTTCTTTTTCTCAGTGTATAGTAAGACAGTTTAGTGTGTTTCTCTCATCGATAACCATGAAACAGCCCAGCGGCTCAAATTGCCATTACAAAATCGATTACTCCTAGATTACTCTGCCTTCAGTAAGAAGGAAATAATCGTATACAATCTGCATTACTTTGCAGTACGCATGGCCGGTTTGTAAACGGGGTGCCTACAGCCTGCATTACTAGTAATAAAATAAGTATGCCAAAGCCGAACTGCCATCGGATTCCCATGACAAATGCGTATATTTTTTTTTTTAAATTGTGATGCAGAATGTTTGCAGTCCGTTTACAATTCAACACACAATTAAGGAATCGTATACTCAGTCGTAAAGCACTTGTAATACGATTCAATTTACTAAAGATGGAAAAGAATACGGGTGGGTAAAGTACTTGATTATACGATGCAATGTACTGTTGATAGAGAAGTATATGGGTTGGTAATGCACGTGCATTACAGCCTATATGAGTGGGTAATAAGGTAGTAATGCAGTGGTTTTTATATTTGTTTATTTTAAATGATTTTATTTGTTATTCCTTGATAAATAAAATGTATGTTTTTACAAAGCTTTAAAGTGTCCAGACTACAAATGGGAAATCCGTCGTTATCAGGAGGCATGATTTTTTTCGTCAGCTTTTTAAGGATGGCCAATATACCAATTTGACATTTTTCAACTTTTGGTTGACTCTGCATAATCGTGCCTTGAGCCTCCATCACTTTTGCCAATTGAGTTTTCAACTTTACGAGTTTGTTTAACAACTAAGCCGAAATTTTAGTGACTCCTCGCCACGTATGTGTCAAGTCACTGCTACACTTAACACATTTGTTCTGCATACAAATACTGAAATTAAGAAAATCAGAAGAAAGTGTAAAACTAAACGTACTTATGTACAGTAGATGGAAGCTGCACAGGATGTCGAACGGTCAAGTTAACATCGGCCGGTGCACAATGAAACTGGCTTCAGTTTGTTCTTCGACTACTCTGTTCTCTGTAGCGAGACAAACTGAAACACGGATCAGGCACACATGTAGCCGCATGTCTATTTCGTTCTCGACTTATGTGCGTTGCCTTCATACTATAATCGTTTTTTTACATTTCTTCTATTTTCAAAATTTATATTTGTATGCAAAACAAATGTGTTAAGTGTAGGCAGCTGGTGTGTGTGACAATACTTGAGTACGTATGTGCGAGGAGTCACTAGAAATTTATGTCATATAGTTGTTAAACCAAACTCGTAAAGTTGAAAACTCAATTGGCAAAAGTGATGGAGGCTCAGACAGCACGATTATGCAGAGTCAACCAAAAGTTGAAAAATGTCAAATTGGTATATTGGCCATCCGTTAAGAAGCTGATCGAAAATATATCATGCCTCCTGATAACGACGGATTTCCCATTTGTAGTCTGGACACTTTAAAGCTTTGTACAAACATCTAATTTATTTATCAAGGAATAACGAGTACAAAGTCATTTAAAATAAACTAATATAAAAACCACTGCATTACTACATCATTACCCACTCATATAGGCTGTAATGCACGTGCATTACCAACCCATATACTTCTCTATCAATAGTACATTGCATCGTATAACAAGTACTTTACCCACCCGTATTACTTTTCCATCTTTAGTAAATTGAATCGTATTACAAGTGCTTTACGACTGAGTATACGATTCCTAAATTGTGTGTTGAATTGTAAACGGACTGCGAACATTCTGCATTACAATTTAAAAAAAAAATATACGCATTCGTAATGGGAATCCGATGGCAGTTCGGCTCTGGCATACTTGTTTTATTACTAGTAATGCAGGCTGTGCGCACCCCGTTTACAAAGCGGCCATGCATACGGCAAAGTAATGCAGATTGTATGCGATTATTTCCTTCATACTGAAGGCAAAGTAATCTAGGAGTAATCGATTTTGTAATGGCAATTTGAGCCGCTGGGCTGTTTCATGGTTATCGATGAGAGAAACACACTAAACTGTCTTACTATACACTGAGAAAAAGAAATCAATCGAAAATCTAGATTGAAAACCTCGTTTTCGAGAATCTTGCAATCTTATAAAAACAAGATTGAAAAACCTTTAAATGAGCTTAGAAATCTTAAAAACAAGATTTATCATCTCGCAACTTCCCATCCTTCCTACAGTTTTCTGTAAAGCTTCAGTTCAAAAATTTTATGATATATAATATACAGCATTTACTTGACTCCATCAGTGGATAAACAACTGCATCGGCTAAACATGAATATTAACTATTTATATAATACGTTCGTACCTATTGACAAAGTCATAATTAGACCCAAAGATGACCCCCTGGTTTAATAAGCGCATACAATATGAAATACAAAACAAGACTGAACAACTATATACTCAATTTTCAAACTACAGACGCATAGTAAACAACCTGATCTGCAATACAAAACGTACATACTACACACATAAGTTAAATAGTGCAATATCCACTAGTCAAACATGGAAAAATATTAAGGATATTGGGATAGGAAAACACAACCCTGTTATCACAGACGGTATTGACGTTAATACCCTTAATAGGAAATTTGTGCAATTAAATATACCAGAAACTCCATGCAATCTGTTTTTTTTTTTTTTTTTTTTTTTCTGTGATAATTACTTTAACTTTGTATGTGTGAATCAATGTGATGTCCTAGAGTCTCCCCTTAATATTAAGTCAAATCCAATCGGACTGGACAGACTCGATCCAAAATTTCTTTCAATGCTGCTCCCCAAAATATTACAGCATATAAAGCATATAATAAATACAGCGCTCACAACGTCTACATTCCCAGACAACTGGAAAATAGCGAAAATTATCCCAATACCAAAGACTTCGAATGAGTTCAGGCCAATATCCATTCGTTTTTTTTTTTTTTTTTTTTTTTTTTTTTTGATGGCCAAACAAATTAACAGCTTTCTTGAAGAAAATAAGTTACTCGACAACAGGCAATCTGGTTTTCGCAAACATCAACTACACAACAGCAATAATAAAAGTAATTTAAGGATATACAAACAAATTGAATAAGCATATGGTTAACCATTTCTTTAACTTTAGTAAGGGCAGCTGACAGAATTGGACCACATATTGTAAGAACTAACTTCCAATTGCTCAATAATTTTTATAAAGAGACTGTTCTGAAACTAATAAAATCATATCCTAACAGACAAAACAACTTGTGGTAATAAAAATGGATATAAATACAAACTCGTTTCCAATCACACAGGGGAGTCCAGCAGGAATACAGACAACTATTTGCATAGCAAATGGCTTCCCAATTCTTATTTAACGAGTAGATGTGGTATCCTTAGTCAGATAAATCAGTCAAATATTTCATATTAGTGGACTGTTAAGTAAAATCTCTGATTGTATTGATATATGTAATTCTGAATTTGTCAGCGTGTTCCTGAAAATGGGCAAATAAGAATGGACTGTCTATAAACCCGAGAAATATCAAAATCTATTGTAATCTATAAACGAAAGATCGTTACAGAAAACTTGCCAAAACTTTAAGATAGAAAATCAGACCATTGAATATGTAGAAAGAGCCGCATAACTTCGGACTGACTCTTACTCATACTCGGACATGCAATGATCAAATTAATAAAGCCGCTGGAAAAATGTATGCTCTGTTGAGGCAGCTAAATTACACAAAAACACTTCTGCCTACTAAATTTAGATATCAAATCGCAAAAGCTTTCCTAATTCCAACACTGACATATGGAATAGAAATATTTGCCAGCAGTGACATGACTCGTCAGAACGGAATAAAAGTGAGCATTTAATAACATTTCTCCGCAGGTTTATTAACCTCGGACGGACTGAGCATGTCACTATCCACACAAACAACCTGCTCAATACTAACTTAAACAATTGGATTCACGGCAAAGTATTACAACTACTGCACAAAATTATATTTACTAAGGAACCCGCATATTTATTTGATTTGCTTAACTTTGTGGCGTCAAGACCGAACATACAGCTTGGTATCCTTCAGATGCAACCTGGAGAGCTGTAAAAAACAATTTTATTATTATGCTATTCAGCTCTGGAACAACCTACTCATTCCCTCAAACAATGACAAGCACACACAAATTTGTATCAGTTTAATGGAACATTTTCAAAATAATAGTAATATATAATTAGACTTTTCAATATAAAAACAAGAAAAAATCAGTAGGCTCAACTTAGCATACTCTGTGCTCTTAACGTCGCAGCTAGATTTGCTCAGAGTTAGACTCACTCATGCTCTAGGTGTCACTGTCCTCGCTGTCTACTAAGTTCGTGCAATAGTATGTGGCGGGGTAGTTGGGTGTTTACTGACCGTTTTATGTATACTTGAGTATTGTTCATCCGATCTTTATCATTCCTTCGGCAAATCGATAAATAGCCATGTTCATCTGTCACAAGGTATCTCTAGAAGGTACGAACGATCTATCTTCAAAACTGTAGGAGATATGACGTTTTTTCCAAATTGCGGGGGCGGGAGGGGGCGTGGCAAAAATTGAAAATAAACTTGATCTGCCTGCAAGTATATGAAGTGTATGCCCCATACATGTCAAACCTCTATCTCCCATTACCATCTCTCATATCTCTATCGTTCTGGAGATCGGATCGTTCGGACTACGGAGCGGACGAGACGGACATGGCTGTATCGACTCGGCTGTTGATGCTGATAAGAATTATATATACTTTATAGGGTCGGAAATCGATTCAGTCTAACACCATGTTACATACTTTTGCACAAACTTAATATACTCTAACCTTCGATACAGAGTTGTAATCAGAGACAAAATGAGCCACTTGGCGCATGTTTTATGGTGAGCGGTGTATAAAAACACACTAAACTGTCTTACTATATGCTGAGAATAAGGGATCAGATATGTAAATTAGATTGAAAGCCTCAGTTTTCGAGAATCTTGCATTATCTCTGTAAAGACAAGATTGAAAAACCGTTGAAATGAGCTGAGATGCATTAAATCTTAAGAACAAGATTTATCATCTCGCAACTTGTCAGCCATCCTACAGTTTTCTGTAAAGCTTCAGTTCAAAAATAAAATGATATATTAAGATTTATTTTATTAAAAAAAAAATAAATAAACAGTTTTCGGTTGCAACGCAACCCACCCCTACTGGGACTCGAACCACGACCTCGTCATTCTAAGACACATAGTTGAAGCTTGGCACGGCCGCTTTGCCGACTTTACCACTGCGTGCCAATTGTTAGGTGCAACCATAAGAACTCAGCCTGCAAAAATCTCGGCTCTTATACTGCAACTGGTTGAGCCTAACAGTTGACGCTCGATGGTAAGGCGGTGGTCTCTGTGTTTCAGTCCGCAGAAGGTACTGAGTTCAAGTCCCAGTGGCGGCGGATTAATAATTTACATTTACAGACGTTTTTCAAAAAGGAGAAAATGTTAATAACTAAAACAAACAACAACAACACACACAACCCCCGCCAAACACACCATTCTTCCCACCCATTACTTAAAAACAAAAAATGTTATATTTTACTTATTTTTGTCTTTTATTTTTATATTAAAAAATAAGATTGTTTCATCTTGAAGTCGAGTATAAACGATCTTAATTCAAGATTGTTGAATTAAGATTTAAATTAAGAATATAATCTTGGGCTAAGATTATCTCGTCTTTGTCGAATTCTGACACCGTTTCGTCTCGTTTCAAGACAATAATCAGGGTTTTAGATTGATTTTTTTCTCAGTGCACTATGGGCGATTAGCCAAATTTTGTGGCATAAACTCTAAAAATAAAGGTAGGCCCTTGAAATTTTGTGTATATGTGTCTTATATTAAACTAGAATTTCGAAAAAAAAATGTCGTCAATTGGGCCGCGCCTTAGCTTCCCGCCCTTACAACTACCTGAAATGATATAGACAACACGTCAATTTTTTTTATAAAAATCGAACTTTGTGCAATTTGGCACATTTGACAAATCGAAACATAGGTAATTATGTGTATAAACCACGCCCCCTGCCACTTGCCCCTACCCAACCGCAACCCCACTACAATAGATGAAAAATTAATTATATTTTTTCAATTTATTTTAGCAATATAGTTAGCACATTTTCACTTTATATTTCCTCTTCATCTAAAACAATGGAATAAGCTTTATCGCAATCTTCTTCTTCATCAGAATTAGCTGGCGTGTCCGAATCGTTGTTATAAAGATCTGATCCAAACGACGAAGAACTCATTTGTTGGGTTGGCAACTCCAAAAGACTTATTACTTCTTTTGGTAGGGGTTTCTTTCTGATCAGCTTTTGTCTCTCACTTAAACGCAAACTTGACAGCAAACGATCGGAGGAGTCCATAGCTCTATGGAAAACGTCTGAAAGATTATTTAATCTGGAATTTTTCCTGGCGTGAGAACGTCTGTCTAGTTTGTAGAGTTTGTTGCCGGCTTCTGAGGCATTTTCACCTAGACATCCAACAGGAAGCAAGCACAAGTTGATTATATCAGAACCGTGAACCAATATCTTATGGACAGTTGGTGACATTGGGTACCACCCAATGCTAATTCCCGAAGGCCTGCACTGTAATTTTGCCGTCCTTAGCTCATCATATCCAGGATATATATCTCAGCCGCTCAGCGTGCTTTATTTAACTGCTTTATGTTTATGTATTGTTGTTTTGTAAGTCCATTCTCCAATAAGAAAGCTTATGCTTCAGTATTCGTGATGGAAATATGTCCACTCCGCTTTTCTAACTAAAGACTTTCTGATTTTTGCTCTGTCATAGCTTGTTTCAAATTCCGGAAACTTCAATATCCTTTCTTTTTTTAGCAGAGGCAGAGGCTGCATGTAAAAGTAAAGGCGTTGAGAAATTAGTCTGTACGGTAAGTTCGGAAGCCAATTTTCTTTTCAATCGTGGCCCTGCCTCAGTATAGCTTAATTTTGGTCGTCCAATATTGGAGGGTGATGATCTTAAGGTATTTTCATGATCAATTTCCACTTCCAAAATTTTTAAAAGCCATTCTGAGTGCTTGGTCTTAAATCTTGACAGATGTCTTTGGCATTTTGGCAAATATCGATTTATATGAGAGATAAATCCTTTAACTTTGGCTTTAACTTGATCTATATTTTATAGGCTTAAATCGTTTTTGTTGATCTCTGCTTTAATGTATTCAGTTATGGCATCTGCATTTCGATTGTTTCTGTCCCAAATATCGATCAGAGTTTCGTGCGAAAACTCATATGTCACTGAAAATGCAAATTATTCGATAAAGCGCAAAAATGCGCAAAAAAGATTAATAACACTATATACCAGGGGCTTTAACAAATAACTTGCCATTTTTAGTTGCTTGCGCCTACATGCGCAGCAAAAGTATTACTCCACGGAACACAATTACATTTGTTATTTTTCTGCTAAAAACATAATAAACAAAACAATTGACAGCAAGAACAAAACGAACATTTCGTTTCTTATCACAGCAGATATCAATTTTACATACCGTCAGCTTCGTTTTCCATATTAAACTTGATTTTTTGCTTGAAGCTTTGCCTATTTATTTACTTTGTAAATGCAATGAACTGGTTACGTCAATTTGCACAAGCACGTGTTTTGATAAATCAGCTGACTTCAGAGAGCTGCCACAAGAGAAGAGTTGCCACCCAGGTGAAAAAAAAATATTTTTTAATCTAACTGAAGTATTTACTTTTAATAATTAAAGTCACTTTTCGAAATAAGTACCATCGATTTTTTGACTTTATGCCAGAAAAATCGTCATTTCGCCCAAAGTGCAGTGTAAGAGTCCGATGGGGATAATTTCCTTCAGCTGTCAGCAGCTGAGCATAAGCACCTAAGCAAATTGAGCCGTGTCAGTGCCTAGCATGATACAATGAATACAAGGCAGTGCAAACACATAATTTTCTGAGGTTGTGACGTCATTTGACATATTAGCCTTAGGTTGGGAATTTAAATTAAAGCGACGCATTGCACTACCTTCTATTTTTTGTATCACGATTGCAAAGTGTATTTTTATACCCTGTACCAAAGGTACACAGCGTATGTTAAGTTTGTGCAGAAGTATGTAGCAGGGAGAGAGAAACTTTTCCGACCCTACTAAGTATTTATATTCTTGATCAGCATCAACAGCCGAGTCGATGTCCGTCCGTATAAACGAAGAGATCTCAGAGATGGCAAGAGAGTTATGGCTTGACATGAATAAGACATAAACTTCTTATCAGATAAAGTTTATTTTTTAATTTTTCGCCACGCCCCCTCCCGCCCCCGCAATTTGGAAAAAACGTCATACCTCCCACAGTTTTGAAGATAAAAATGGTTTTTATTATCTAAAGATAATCCAGATAATCGAAATGATAAGGATCGGATGAACGATACTCAAGTTATGACCAAAAGAAAGTTACTTCCCCCGCCCTGACAGCAGTGGCGTCATATATTGGTCAGTTATCAAAATCCCTTATTGTTCAATGCAAGTTGTGGCGCCATCTATTGTTGAGCAACGCTGCTTTCGGCTGCTACTTCAGGTACAGAGTATATTACAGTCGGGCTTGACCGACTTTCTTAGTTGCTTTTTATGTACAGTCTAGTATGCGACTCAAACAGCTGGATCATCCCAAGCGTTTTCACCACAATCTCAGTCGTTAACAACGTCGAATTAATTCCTTGGACTGATTTCTGCAGTCTGGTCGCCCGATTAATTCCTCTTTTATGGACAGCTCTTTCACTCGGACATGATCCATAATAATTCTCGAGGTAATAAGTGTTACATTGGGCTTAAAATTTCGCCTGACTTAAAATGGCCTGCCGAAAGTGGTAACAATCACGATTATCGTCTCTTCATTTACCTCGAAGCCTATTTTCCTCTTCTTTTCATTTGCTTGCACACCGTTGTTCTTGTTGACCTCATTAAAAGATTCGAACACTTCCGGATATTTAGCCGTCAAATGCAGCCACAAATTTGAAATATGGTGGCCAGATAATTTTATACCACATACGCTGCATAGCAATTGATTAAAGCTATGTCAAATTAAAAAAAAAAAACGAGAAGGCCAAGCTAACTTCGTCTGTGCCGAAGTTTTTATACCCTTGCAAATGCTGTTTTTGAAATGTCAGAGTTTAAGAACGCTTACATAAAAATCTAAACAATTTTTAACTAAAACTCATTTTCCGACAGATAAACATCTGATTTCGACCAAATTTTGCGAATCTTTCTGAAAACATATCAAATTAACAATCGCGGAGATTAAGAAAGATAAAATTGAAAACAGAAAAGTTTTTCTCACTAAGACTCTTTTTCCGACCGATCGGTCCTATGGCAACCATAAGATATAGTCACCCGATGTCGATCAACTTTTTCAAATTAGTTTGAAAGCGTTTAATATTAAGAATCACCGACTTTAAGAACGATTTACTTGAAAACAAAAAAGTTTTTTTCACTAAGACCAATTTTCCGACCGATCGGTCCTATGGCAGCTATAAGATATAGTCATCCGATTTTGACAAAAATTTGTAAATCTGTTTGAAAGCATATAATATTTATTATCGCCGAGTTTTAAGACGCTAGCATTGAAAACAAAAAATTTTTTTCTACTAAGACCCATTTTCCGACCTATTGTTCCTATGACAGCTATAAGATATAGTCATCCGATCTTGACCAAAATTTGCAAATCTGTTTGAAAGCTTATAATATTAACAATGGCCGAGTTTAAGGCCGCTAACATTGAAAACAGAAAAGTTTTTCTCACTAAGACCCATTTTTTGACCGATGGTTCCTATGGCAGCTATAAGATATAGTCATCCGATCCGGTCATTCCGACATATTAGCAGCGTGCAGTAAAAAGAAGACTCTGTGCAAAATTTCAGCTCGTTAGCTTTAAAACTGAGAGACTAGTTTGCGTAGAAACAGACGGACAGACAGACGGACAGACAGACAGACGGACAGACAGACAGACGGACGGACAAAGCTCAATCGACTCAGCTCGTCGCCCTGATCAAAAATATATATAGTTTATGGGTTCGGAAATGAATATTTCTATGCGTTGCAAACTTCTGCGCAAAATTATAATACCCTTTGCAAGGGTATAAAAAGAACTTTATTATTTATTTGACGACTCATAATTGACGACCTTTTCATTTTCTGGGCAACAATCAATGTGTATTGGACACACACGTAGAGTTTACTGAGGCACACAAACTTGCTTAAAAGACACTTTCGATAAATACTGCCCAGCAAAGTGTCTCATGGAAACACACGAACAAAGCAAGCGAAAACAAACTCTCATTGATTGAACAAATGCACGTTGAGAAAATACAGGGAGGAGAGATATCATTTCGTTTCATTGTTTCATCGTACAAGGTGAAGTCATTAAAGCAGTCTGCTTCTTTTTGGGGTACCATTTGAATGGTGAAAATCACTCAGTAGCAAAGGGAATGTCAACGTGCTCTCATGTTTGTCTTTTTTGTATGAAAAAAGTAAGGTCATTTGGGCGCCCCTTGAATCGTAAGTTTGTGGTGCATTTTAACGTGAAAACAAACAAAAAATTGAAAAAGTAATGTCTTCAGGGGCGCGAAAAGGCTGCAAAGTTTTCTACAAATTTTCCATTTTTATTAAAAATTGGAAAACATATCTTTAAAAATCGCAATAACTTGACAAATTTTAAAAATTAACGACCTGACGTATGTAGCACAGATTTCATTGTGGAAATTTTGATGTAGCTTAAGGCGTATAAGTAATTTTACGTTCAAACTTTGTGGCCTCCTCGCGCCCTTTAAAACTGAAATTTTTTTATTATACTCTGTACCGAAGGTACATAGAGTATATTGAGTTTGTGCAAAAGTATGTAACAGGGAGAAGGAATCGTTTCCGACCCTATAAAGTATATATATTCTTGATCAGCATCAACAGCCGAGTCGATATAGCCATGTCCGTCTGTCCGTCTGTCTGTCTGTCTGTCTGTCCGTCCGTATGAACGAAGAGATCTCAGAGATAGTAAGAGATAGAGGTTTGACATGTATGGGAAATATATTTCTTATACTTGCAGGCAGATCAAGCTTATTTGAAATTTTTGCCCCCCCCCCTCCCGCCCCCGCAATTTGGAAAAAACTTCATATCTCCTACAGTTTTGGAGATAGATCATTCTTTCCTTCTAGAGATACCTTGTAAACAAAATTATTTATTTGATTTGATTATTTGATTTGCTCAAGGAATGATAAAGATCGGATGAACGATACTCAAGTTATGGGCAAAAAACGGTCAGTTAACACCAGCCACCCCCCCAACCAACAACCACAGCAACATACCCTAACCGTTCAACACAGGCAATCTTAGTGCGAGAGAGAAAGAGAGAGAGAGAAACTTAGAGAGCGCACCGCGTTGTGCGCGGGGTTTTAACTGGCCGTTTGACTCCTGAGCAAATGCGAGTGTAAGGGTACAGAGTATGTTATAGTCGGGCTTGACCGACTTTCTTTCTTGTTTTATTTGAAATTGTGCAATCTATGATACAAAAGGAATACGTTCAGGGGGCGCCCTCTCTAAATTTCCATTTTTGCCTTAAAAAAGGCACGATAATGTTCATATCAACTGGTACCCCTCTCGCATATTGAATATCTGATGACTCTACCATGTCTAAGAGTGACTATTTTTCCGACAGCCTGTAAAAATGGAACAATTTTCCAGAGCTCAGATTGCTTCTTTAAGTGGGACCAGGTTCGACTGACCACTTCTTATAACCTTGCAAAGGGTATTAAAATTTTGCCCATATGTTTGAAACGCATAGAAATATCCATTTTCGACCCCATAAACAATATATATTCTTGATCAGGGCGATGAGTCAAATGAGCTTTGTTCGTCCGTCTGTCTGCCCGTCTGTTTCTACGCCAGCTAGTCTCAGCTTTAAAGCTATCGAGTTCAAATTTAGCACAGAGTCTTTTTATCACTGCACGCTGCTAATATGTCGGAACCAACAGGATCGGATCTTATCTTATATCTTATAGCTGCCATAGGAAGCTTCGGTCGGAAAATGGGTCTAAGTGAGAAAACCTTTTTTGGTTTCAATGTAAGCGTTCTTAACTAGCACTTGCAAGGGTATAAAAACTTCGGCAAAGACGAAGTTAGCCCTTTCGTTTTTATTAAGTTTGACATTTTTAGCACAATCTAACTTAAAATTCACAGATGTTGTTTTGTTGAGACTGAACAAATATAAGTCATCGTGCTGCAAGCGAAAAGGGCAAATCAAATAACTCATCAATTCAGTGTTAAAGTGCCTAAAAACTCACTGGAATGAACCGACTGAAAAAAGCTAGCACTTTGACTGTTAAGGATGATCTTTCTTTGACGGTTGGTTTTCCTCAATTATCCAAATGATTCTGGCAAACCAATGTTTGTGTACCACTCAGAAATTTTGTTTTCATAGGGCCTTCAATGGGATGAATGGAAATCGCCACAAGTTTTGTACCTTTTCAATATATCGTTTGATTTACCAAAAATCACTTACTGAGACACTGTGCCATGCCCATGCCGCAGCAGAAAAACGCTTATGGGCTGGGACACTCACACGCACACTTGTACAATATAAATAAATGTATATATGCGCGTATGTTTGTATGTAAGTAATGCGCACATATATTTCCTTTATCTTGGGCAAACTTTTAAACTTTTTTGAAAACGACGCGCCAAAGCCAAAACGAAAGAATGGCAGCCTCACTTCGTATACGACTATAGTCGTTGTTTTTAGGAAAGGGTGGAAAGGACCCCCTCCATATCATCCCCACACCCCCGTGGATCTGTTGAAAGCCATTTTGCACGCTGGCAAGCAATTTTTGGTAAAGAATATGCCCCGGGCCCTGCCAGCGAGCGGTGAGGGGGCTCCGGCTCTGTGGCTATGTGTGAAAAAGTATGTGCAAACTTTCGTAATTTATGTCATACGAAGTGTTAACCGCATGATGGCTGCACGCCGGATTGGATTTACATTGCTAAAAACTCCGGCAGACGAAACTTCACCGGCGCCGACCACGGCTCTGGCAATAGCTTTGTCCGAGCAAGGCACAACTTTTATTCTGCCTTGGCAACTACTTTCCATGGGTGCTAGCCTGGCGGGGTGCCGGTGCTTTGTGTGGCCGCCTAATTGTTTTCCATTTTATGGCCAGGCGCAATATCAAGTTCTCCCTCCTCCCCTTGCGGCGCTGGTCACGTTTACCCTCTTTACGGCCGACTGACTAATGAAAGTTGGTTAAATAAATAAATAAATGCCCATTTAGTTGCGCCCCTTTTGTGTTTATTTAACTTTTGGCGCAAGCAAATTCCTTTCCAACTCGCCTCAACATTTTTTGTGGTCCGCTCGAATGGCCAGAAGTCACTTTGGACACCCGGGGCGTACCTCATTTGGCATCGACTGTCTGTGATTAATTGCCCCTCAATTTTGAAATTATTTACGAAAAGAATAAACGAAAAAGGCCACCAGCCGCCCGCGAGTATCTGCGTCCCGCAACAAGCGAATGGGCAAAGTTTTTCGTATGATGTTGGCAATTTGTAATTTTCTTTCTTTTTAAGGATCGCGCGTTGGAAAAGGGACTTTATGCCAAATTTAATTAGGCGCAAAACACGGAGCAGGACTGGGCGTCGAGTGTGAGTGAAAAACGAGCGGTCGACTTCGATTTGAGATGCTGCCAAAAGCGGCAAATTATTTTGGGGCTTGTCTTGTGAAAAGGGTTACCGCCTTTTGCCGGGCAATAAAAAAATGCCAAAGGAGCACATTAATCAAATGCTAGGCTAATTTCAACCATCTCCTCGCCACCTTTTGAGCTCTTCCCCGGCGAAGATGAAAATTCGATAAATTACTCGCCAACTGGCGAATTCTGACTTTGGCTCGGCATTGACATATGGCATGTGTGGGCGGGCTCGGATGAGTTGCAGTTGGTCAGGGCGACAACAACAGCATTAAATTGCCAGCAATTACGTTTTTATTGTGCTAAACTGCACCTGTGCATATTCCTGATGGCGCAATTTCGAACAAAAACAAACGACATCAGAAAGAACAACATTGCATCGACAATGAGGACAGCGCCAGGCAGCGTGCGCCGAGGAGGAGTGGGCAGCTGCCCAGTAGAATAACAGCAGCAGCAGGCAGACCAGCCACCCAACCACCCAATCGCCCAGTGCGAAGATATTAGAAGCGCGTGCCTGCCCCCATAGACATGTCCGTGTGTGAGCATGCGGCCAATATTAGCACAGGTAAATGTCCAAAATTAACATTGAACTTGGTTAAAGCGGAAGCGGCAGACAAAACAGAACGGACAATGTTATTGCAATTTTCCGGCTCCTGCATTGGGCTCGGTGCTAAACTTAATGCCATGGCAGACGCTTCGATAAGAGAATAACAACTGAGACTCTGTTGCCCATGCCCTCATCATAGCCAGTTGGCTCCAGCACGGCTCACTGACAGTGCAAACAGTGCGAGCGATGGTTAGTGTAGTGCGACGGAGGTGGACTCCGAACGGTGGGTGATTTTATATGGAAATTATATACAAATATGCGTAAATTCCAAAACAACGAGAAGGCCTAGTTAACTTCGTCTGTGCTAGTTTGAAAATGTCAAAAATAGAGGAAAGCTTTCTTCGGCTCTGTCCAAGTTAATACACCCTTGCAGCTGGCCCAATTTATATAATATAAATAAAGATTGTTGGGACTCTGCCCTAGTGCAGAGTGTTGATTTGCAATATTTGAACTCTGCCCTGTGCAGAGTCAATTGGAAAATTAAGAAGTCGTCTGCTTGCTCTCGATCTCCAATATGAAATGGCTTTAATGAATTCAATGAGGTATGCTGAGACTGCGTGTATAACAAAAGCTCTTCATGAGCGGGTAGGGGCTTACTGTAATAGTGTGTACAATGTGGGATAGAAGCTTAGAAATGGATGAACAATATTCAAATGTGGGAATAAGCCAGTAATTAAATGAGATGAGGGATTATGAATAATGAGGCTGATTATTTACTACAACAAAGATTTTTAATGATTTTTACTTAACAATTTAATTTTCGCATTGAACAATGTTAGCTGAGTGATTTCCCAAACTCAGCAATGGATGGCACCGCAACTTTGACCATTGTGGCAGCCACTAGGCCACCTCTGGTGTCTCACTAACTTTATCGAATGCACCATCCCTGGCGCGATGGCAGATTATCGACAAGTCGCACGGCGCCATCCCTGGCGCGTGCAGCATCATGGCCCGAAGCCGAGCCAGCCAGCGCGCCAGGACGGCGCTGTCTGTCATCGTCGTTCAGCGCGATCGGCTATCGATGCATTCATTGTGACCGAGTAAAACGAGGTGGCCCAGGGCTGCCACAAGTTAGCTCCCCCTCCAGAACCTAGTCATGCTGGGAACCAATAGTTATGCCCGATTGTTGAGATGGCAGCTAAAACGAATATATTCCGGGTGAGCATCTACAGATTGTACGAGTCCAACGTCCCAGGAATTGCTATGCGTATACTTACTGGCTGTGATGATTGCGTGGCTGTAAAAGTACAATGAGTTGAGACTCTGCCGTTGAAGGCATACAATAGAGACATTTTCCTCCATCTGAGGCCATTGCTTTCGAATTTGGGGGTCGATATGGCGGAACCAGCCCGACACGGTTGAGGTTGCCTCGCGTTGAGGTCGTTGCTTCGATAAGAGGGGGTCCGATCAGCCGATTTCGGTCGATCAGGCTTGAAGTTGCAGAGTCAGATAGCACTGGGTATTATACCCCGAGTAGAGACTTTCGATTGCCGCACGTTGTGGACTTTCGTGGTGCCTAAGCGGATCGCTGTGCATGAACATCGGCGACGACGAAAGATGCGATTGAGGATCCAAATTCAGCTGCGTCGACGTACTTCCATAAGTTAGTGATCGATCGTCTGGCAGGCTGCGCACAATCTAAGCTCTGACCAAAATTGGTCGGATGCTTGACCAGCGTGAGATCTGTCGATTTGGCGCACACAAATAGCACGCGTGAGCAGCGGTGTAGGGCAGGCTGGGACGATCGACCTTTTCAGTGGTCAGCGGTTGGTGGACAGCCTGACGTGGAATGCATTGGCTGCAGCAGGATGTGGACAGGTGGACGTTCAAGGGGTTACAGACAAAAAAAAAAAAAAAAAAAAAAAAAAAAAAAGGTCGGTTTCATTTGCACAAAAAAATTGCTGTTTGTATTTGTGTGTATTCGCTGGGAGATACTGTCTGTGTGTGTGTACGTGTGTATACGTCGCCGGCGTCGTTTTTAAACCAGGAGCTCTTCCCACTGTGGACGATACGTTTCATCTTCGGGGCGCCAGCGGAGTCGTCAGGCTTCCAGTTGTCGATTCATGAATCATGGTAATTGATTCGCAAATCGAAAATAGCCACAATTGTTTTCGAGGAAAAAACTGGCGCCTGCTGATCGTGTGTGTGTGAGTAAGCGCCGCGTCCCAGAGCAGGCTGCTTGCCTGTGAGTATGTGTGTGTGTGCGACACACTTGGCCAAAAAGGTTAGAGATGTTGCTGTCGTTGAGTTTCTGGTTGGCGGAATCCATAGTGAGTGAGTTGGAGTCGATTGAACTGCAGGCGTAGTCAATTACTAATTACTGTCCAATGGGCCAACAGCCCTGTCGCCATGCTGAAAAGTTTCGCACCGTTGTGAAATACACACATACATATGCACCTCGATGGCGTGTATGTTTGAATCTGCTGTGGTAATGTTTTACGCATTAGATAATTGTTGCAGAAATTGCGTGTTTGTCGTTTTTCAATCGTCGCGGGTCACCACTTTAGCTACTAGGTTTGATGTGTAACTAACTTTATTGAATGTAACTTAAGCTAACAATTATCGTTAAGTCGAACGGAGCGATCCAGGCGCTTGCCGCGCGTGGCCGAAGCCAAGCCAGAAACTGAGCGCCAGGGATGGCGCGTGTCTTGTCGTTCTGCCATCGCGCCAGGGATGGTGCTCGATAAATTGTGCGACCAGAGGTGGTCAGGGCTGCCACACCATTCTGGCCCTGGCGCTCAGTTTCTGGCTGGCGTCCGCCACGCGCGGCGGCGCGTCGCATCATCGTCAACTCAATCGACTTTCATTCATTCATTTTAGTGTGTAATACTATTATTCAATAAATTTAGTTACTTATCAAACCTAGTAGCTAATCCATTTGTTTGCCCGATTGTTATATGGCAGCTAAACGATATATTTATCCAATTATGATGAAACTCTTAAAAATTGTGTTGAAACACATAATATTCATAGCTGGAAAGTAAAAAGACGCTACCATTGAAAACAAAAAAGTTTTTTCCACTAGAACTTGTTTTTCGAACGATCGTTCCTATGGCAGCTACTAAAAGACTTCGTGCTAAGTTTTGTCATGATAGCTTTAAAACTAACGAAGGGGATAGCTTAGGAAAAGACGGACAGACAGACGGACCTGGCTATATCAACTCAGCTCGTCATGCTGATCAAGAATGCTTTATGTGGTCGGAGATGCTTCCTTCTATGCGTTACAAACATCTCGACAGTTTTAATATACAAGGGTAGTTTCAGTTTCAATTTGAGACAACGCGTATCAAATTGATATTGATACAAATTTTTTTGGGTGCAGTTCAGAGGCCGGCGCCTCCCTATCTGAAGTGTATACGACTTTGCTCTGCGGCAGCGACGTCGACACACCGACAGTATACGTGCTTATACTGCTCTCTTTTGGAAAAACGAAAAAATCCCAGTCGGACTTGTATGCATGCCAGAAGTACATATTTCATGCCTCCTTCTCACGTCAGAAGGCATGAGAAACCTGAAAGTTCCCATTCGCTTTTGTTAAGCAACGCCGTCAAACTCAGGAGTTGTTGTTGTAACCGTTAACCGTTTGGGTGACGTCATGCGGCAGCCTTCGGGTTCTGCTTTTCTCTCTACAAACTCAGTACTTCAGATGTACCAACTTTGTATATCGTAGGTAGGGAGACGTGAGGCGTTGACTGAGGAGCCCCCGACTTTTGTATGAGATGTCACCACATAATTAAATTAAATAGATTTGAGTTTATTAGCAAACTATTTTAATATTTAAACCAACAACAAACAAGCCTTTCATGTTGGCTTTCGTTGCTGATGTAAGCGATGATAGTAAGCGATTTGGCCTTTAAAGGTGCAGTTGTTGGTAGCTTTTTAAACAAGTGACCTGTTTTAAGTACAAAATTTATTATTAGAATTTTGATAAATTATTGATGATAATAATACATAAATACTATAAAATTCTTAGATGTATTTAAATTCAATACGCACCAAGAATATATTGCGCATTTGAAATTATAAAATTATTATTAATATTCACGGTTAACACATCTTTTTTCCGCAAAAGCCGAAATCAAACTGACTTCATAATTTTTTTCGAATTCTCTCTCTCGTTTGGTCAACGTTCATCAAACGTTCGGGCTAACTTCGTTTTTCTACTTCGTGTTCGATCTCCACGCGGGGGGTTTGAACCGTTTCACGATATGCTGACTCTTAGCCTTACGAATAGCTGAGAAAACGACGTGTGAGTTTGTCATGGTAAAAAAAGGACTTATTTCATGCCGAAAAAATAATGCAGTGACTATTTTCGTGAAATTTCATGCCACCACATGTACTTATTTTGGTAAACACATGCTGCGAAGTCCGACTGGGATGCTACATGAGCGCGTGCTCGCGCTGTTAAACACACACACGCAACTCCAAAATGGCCATGTGTGTTTTGCCGGCCCCTGTTGTAGTTATTGAATTCAGATTGCGCAATCTTTCAGCGCGACGCAAGGATTGGATGACCTAAAATACACGTTGTAAGAGTTTAAAATAAAAGTAAAAAGTTTTTTAAAAATAATGCTTTCATTTATATTGCAGTTGATGGAGAACTGAATAGGTACAACAAACTTGATAATAAAAACGAGAAAGGAAAGCTAACTTCGTCTGTGACGAAGTTTTGATGCACTTGAAAAAGCTCGCTCCAAAGGTGCTAATTTCGACCAAACTTCGCAGATTAGTTTAAAAACATTTAATTTTAGTAATGACCGAGTTTAAGAACGCTAACATTGAAAGCCATCAAGTTTTTCTCACAAAAAACCCATTTTTCGTACGATCGTCTCTATGCCAGCTACAAGAAGTAGTCATCCGATCCGGGCGGTTCCGACACTGTGCAATATTTCAGCTCGATAGCTTCAAAACTGAGGTACTAGTTTGCGTAGAAACAGACAGACAGACGGACGGACTAAGCTCAATCGGCTCAGCTCGTCATGCTGATCAAGAATATATATACTTTATGTGGTCATGAGATGATTCCTTCTATGCGTTGCACACTCCTGGGCAAAATTATAATACACTTTTTAAGTTTATATATATAAATTGATCAAAGCTAGTACCAAAATGATACAAAGAGTTTGATAGTTTAAATATCACATTAATAAGACCTAGTATCAAACTGATACTACGAAATTAATAAAATAAAGTGTCAACCTGATACAAGCTAGTATCAATTTGATATCCTCGAAAAATAATTTTAATACTTTCGAAAATATCAACTTGATACTTGAAGTATTAAAGAGAATTTGATACTCAGTAGTTTCAAATTGATGTCTAAACTGTGACATTTTGATAAAAACTTTTTTTTGGGTGTATCACTTATAATCATAGAAGCGCTTCTTGGCATGTGTTCATTGAAACTAGAAAGCCATGATATCATTTCCTCGTCGTCGAGTTCTTTGATTGGCTACAAGAATTGTCCCTTTGTCTCTCTTTTTTTTTGCTGATGTCGAGATAATATCGCTCACTTACTTCAACGCTGGCATAACTCAACAAATTAGATTTTGTAAAAATGAAAAAAAAAATAAAAATGCTCATTGTAAAAATTTGAAAATATGATGTTTTAACTGAAAGCCGAAGGATCTTTCAGCAATATCGACTGCAGGACAACTAAGATATGACGCTCTTGCAATAACATAAAAATGAACCTAAAAAATGATATGGCAAGATATTGTCATATTACATCAAAAGTATACGAGATATCAATATGAAAATTTGACACAATATAGAACACGATAAAGCGAATATTTCTGCATCATTAAGTGAACGATATGTTCAGAATAATTTTGAAAAGTTTTTAGTTTTCGAAAGATCACTATACCAAAAATGAATATGAATATTTTAAGGACCCCAAAAATAACTGCAAGCTCGTAAACTATCAAATTCCTTTTAACAGTATGGACAGTGTAAGAGTAAAGCGTACACTGATGTACACATCATATAATAGATTACCTTGACGTAGTTTTGACACCGCAGCAGAAAACAAAAGCAAAGCGACCACCGAACGCCAAGCGGACAAGCAGTACGCAAATGGGCGAGTGAAGCCTGACGGTAGCTTTGATTTGCGTTGAAGACTCAATGGCAACCGCAAATGTCGCTTTATTACAAGAACTAACACTTGCCCACATTTGCACCACCGCCACGAGTCAATGATAAACAGTTGCAGATACAACCGCAGAATTAGCAACGTTTGTGGTGCGGTAAGTAAACAAATAATGCTTAAACTTAATGTCAGAACCTTTTGTGGCTTGTCACTTGGCCTAAACACACGCGCACACACTTACATACATACACCTGCATGCATGAGTATTGATGTGCGAGTGCGGTTTGTATCCCATTCGAATGACCATTTGCTGGATGCTTAATTAATTCCTCGCTTAGTTTACACTCGGTCTCTGCCTGTACATTCACAGTAGTGACAGCTTATAATTTAATATTGATTTGGCTAACAGAAATTGAGGTAACCCAATTGGTAATGGTAATGATCCCTGGGTCTCTATCTGTTGGAGGCCATGACCCCCAACCTTGTTACATATATGGTTATTAGCGTATCTTGGGGCCGCGTAGGTCGCTGCTGTGTGCTGTTAAATTTATTCACACAACAACATACCCTGTACTTCGGAAGGTCACAGCCCGACTGGAGAATGTCAGCCGGAATCTGACTACGGCTGCCGGCCACCATACCAGCTCTCATACCAGATTGTATATGGGATGTCATCACATCCGGAAGCTACTGCCATGCGTCCGACAAAAGTGTCATATCGTGCGGCTGTCTGTTTGGGCAAGCCTTATGGCAGGTATATAAGTACATATATACGTACACATACAAGCCCACACTCAGAAAGAAACTATTGGTTCTATCACTTTGGTTATGGAGTAAGGGTAGATTTCTGACCTACAGCAATACCATTTTAATCTTTGGTTAATTCATTTGCTTTGGATTTTTCCAGCCTTATTTGATTAAAGCGGTACGTTCTCCACAAAACTCGTATAAAATGAGTCAAATAAGCAGAGCTCGCAAATAATCCTCAACACTTTTTTCACTGCGATCAGCCCTCTGACCAAACAGAAAAAAACAAAGCCGACTCGGTCTCTCACTGAGCAAAACACTTTTTTTCCCTCCTCATGTGTTTTCTGTTTCGCATTTTCGGTTGATCAAAACAAACGAGATGGTCTGCCAATAACAATTGAGAGGAACACTTGTGAGTGAGCGCTCACGCAAAAACTGTCTTCAAATGAGCAAAACACAAAAAGTGTCAGCAAAAAGTGTTAATTATTTTCTTCGTGTGGTAGGTGGTGGGCTTCTGTACCATATGTACAATGTATTTTCATTTGATGGGTTAATACTAATACATTTCTCCATACTCCACATATGTACAAAGATCGTTGAGACACACACACACACGCAGACATCCCAGTCACAATCACGCTTACATTTGTAGAAGACATGTAGTGCGCTTGTCGCAAAACCTTTGGTAGTAGTTAATAGGTAAATTTTCTCTAAGCATCCGAAAAGTAGGCATACGTAATCATTGAGAACAGCCATCACAATTGCCTTTTTATCAAATGCCTAAAAGTATGCAGCTTAAGACAGCAAAGACAAGAAATCGTTTAAATTTGCGTTAGCAGCACAACTTAATTCAGTGATTAAAACCAGCACTGCGCTAGAAATTTGCATTTCGCAACCCTGCAAATAGGTTAGCTGCTGGTTTGATTCGACTGGCCCTTCCTTTTCCGTTTTGGTCATCATCAAGTCAAGTTCACACCAATTAAGCGATCAAGCAAATAAATTTTTTTTGCAAACATAAGCGAAGGAAAATATTTTGTCACCCTGACGGAAAAGATTTCAGCCCCAAGGCATTACCTTTAAAACACAATTAAAGGGCCAAGCTACCACGTAAGTGTTTTTCGACAAATTTTTGTCCGTTTTTGGACTTTTAGTTGCCAACCGACTGACCATGTGTCTCCCTAACCTCTTAGGTTTGGCCCTTATTAGGCGTCGACACTCTTTTGGGTATCCCAAATTGCCCATCAGCTTGTGTACGCCAAGTGTACCCAACAACACGCACACACCTTTGCGTATTTAAGACGAGCCAAGATCTGGCTGGGATCAGACCACCGGCGACTCAAGCGAATCGATCAGCGCCTCTCTCTTCTCATCGTCTCATCATCTAATGGTTGCTGTGTGTGTGTCAAGTGCAGTGCCTACGCGAAGTTTAAGCGGTCTAGTCGACGTCTGCCGACGAGCAGAAAATTTTAATAGCTGGAGCGTAGAAAAAGTGCTAAGAAAATTGGTGAAAATTGGCCAAAGATCAGCCATAAAATTCTGGTTCCACCCATATCAACACCAATCCAAAATTTTTTTTTGCAGCCATAACTAAAGCATTTAAAAATTGCATTAAAATTTTGTGGGCCATGTGCTAGTGCATATCAAAAAGGAAAAATTTTTCCTCGTATAGACCCGGTAATACCCTTGAATGAAACGAAAAAAAAACCGACATACAAGAAAGGCCCATATTCGTACCAAAAATAAATCAAATTGAGTAAATTGTGAAAATTTAAATAATTGGCAAAAGTGAGGTTAAACAAAAGATCCCCATGGCAGTTCAATAAGTGAAAAAAAAATCTAATTAAAATTAATTAACCACCCAGTGACCCAAAGTCCATCACATCCTCCTCACCTTTTTTTGTGTTTTTTTTGCTCCGCAAATGATAATTGAGAAGTGATAAAAGTAAAAATTTCGAGCATGCCCTATGATCGGAATTATTATTATTATTAATTGCCATCTAATGAACTAATTAAACATATTTACGCAACCAACAACTAAAACTACAGCACACATCAACACAACCTTGGGAGCGCTCTCAACGATAAACAATTGATGGGTAAGTGATCGGCTTCGGTCGTAATAAAATCGGCTTTGCAACAATTATTTCATTAAATTGGCAAATTAATTAAAACATGAGTCAACACACATAGTTCCCCCATGATCAGCTGTATATCCAAATTTCAATTGCTTTGCTTATTCGCAGCTTAATAATAATGAAGTCTTTTATTGCCCTTAATGATAATTAACCACCGTGAGCAGCAACAGTTTTCGTTTGTAAAATTATTCTTTTTGTTTTGATCGACACCTTCTGTGTTCAGTATTAGCCTCAATGATCATTAATAGTTGACACAAATCTAAAATCACCGCCTGTCTGGAAATTAGATAATTTTACAATCACTAATGATCATTAACTCTGTCTGTTTTGCGGAGATCGGCCTTGAGTGCGGAAGAAGTTTATGATCTTTAATGATCATTTAATACTCATATTTGCCAAGAATTTATTTTTCTGATTAGCCTAAATAGATATCTATCAGTGAAAGCGTAAATATATAAGTATACCTTTAAATATAATTTAAGCATGAATTAATTTTGAATTACTCTTCTTTTGCTAGCCATAATCATGAATATTTTCTTAAGCTTTAATTGTAATAAAATGGAAATAACTATGAATTGCTAAGCTATCTTCTCCTTGGGGAGCCATGCATCAGAGTAAGATGATAGGGGTTTAGATCGAGAGTGTGTTCTAGGGATCACCGACCTGCGATGGGTCTTGCGGCATTGGTGGTCAAGGTAGGGTGGGCAAGTTGCTGTCACCACAACATCTGGACAGCACAAACACACAAAAGCCACAGCAGCTGCAACAACATCTTTGCAGTCGTCTTTCAGAAGCCATGTATTTATCTGTCCTTATTTCTTCTTTATGTTTCTTTCCTGTCTAGGTTTTTTTTTAACTGAACCTCAAAGCCATATTTTAGCACGCGAATATCTAATATGATTATCTATGTAGTCCGCGAGTAGGTAACACAATGATCAACTATAGAGACCCACCCCTTTGCCGACGACAATTTGAGCCGGAACCATCGCGTGCTTCATTCGTCGCTACACCCTTCATCAGCTCGTCAGACTGGACATATCCATCGTTGTATGTTACAGACACTTTGGAAGTCGGCTCTCGGCAAAAAGGTCAGTCAAAGACATGAGCAAAACAGAAACGAAAAAAGCGATCTTCGGTTGAGCGAAAACAGCTATTGTGCAAAGCAGAATTGGAAGTGTCTTTTTGCAACCTCTTTTCGTTGTGTCTGTAACAGAACAGTTTTATGAAGACACGCTAATAGTGTTAACAGTTTTTTGTGAGCTTTGAAAATAAGGCATTTTTTGTATGTTGAAGCTCAAATTACTAAAAATCTCGAGGGGATGGACCATTTCTGCAAACAGATTCGTGTTCAGCCCACGAGAATAATCTAGAATCACTTTCTTCCAGGTCGCACAGTGGGCGAAACGGCCATTCTAGTGCGTCGAAATTCAATTTTGCAAGTTTGAAAAAGCGTTAATTTTTTTTATTTATCGACTACCGATACTTTGATTAGCTTATAAAAGTTTATCTCAAAGCGTTCCGATATGTATCTGCACAGCTGTGAACTATCAAACACAACATATGTTTTGGCACGGGCTTTTCAATTAATTCCCGCATTTTTGCAGTTTTTGTTAGTTTAGCTGTGAAATATAAAGTTCTCGTCGTTTTACAAAAAAGCATGGTTATATATTAATATAAAGGTATGAATTAAGCAAAAAATCAATGTAAGTGACCCGTCCATAAATGTATTACTTGTAAGACGTAGTGAAAGTAACGCGTATTAACAGCCTGAACTTAGTAGCTTACACCTGTCTTTCGTGGAGCAAAACTAAAAATGTTCACAAATGTTCAAGTCGCCTTTACCTTTTTTTGTCAGTGTGAGTCCTTGTTGTTTTAAAATTTCCAATATGACCTTTGAAATTTGTGCTACCCTTGCATTTGTTGGACTTTTTAGGCGCAGTGTTAGCATCAAAACAAAAGCTTTTTTTTAGTTTGGCACAACGAAGATATTTTTATATAACAAAACCTGAAGTAAGCTGGAACGTATTGAAATCTGAAAATTCTTCGATATTCTTCCAAGCTATGATGAATTGTGATCATTGAATATCAATTCGGTGTTTATCCATAGATTTTCTTTATTTATACCTTATTTTCTTCGAAAAAGTGCGATTCTTAAGAAGAAAAAAAAATAATTTTATTCCATTTTATAATATTTTTTCTATTGATGTTTAAAAAAAATATCGAGCGGTTTTATTTGAAAAAATTATTTTTTCTTCTAATATTTTTTGCTGTTTATATTCAAACTACTTTACCGATTCAAAAAAAATGTTTTGCGCGATTATTGGAAATTCAATAACCTTTCGATTCATACCTTGTTTGACTCCATCTAACATTTCTGACTCGAGATTTAGCTCAAAATGTAAGTGTACCTACCGAACAAATTTATAAAAAATTAAACTTAAACTTAAAAAAAAAAAAATGTTACTAAACATTTTTTGTATTTTTTTGTTTCTTTTATTCCAAACATTAAAAAACTTGGGCAATTTTTTTAAAATTTAAAAAAATTTGTTATTAAATTTAAAAAACAAAAAAAATTGTATTAAAAACATTTTTTTTTAATTTTTTATATTGATTTTATTCTTCCCTTAAGAATGGAAACAACAGATTGCGACTATCTCATTAACTTTGGAATGTAATATTAATTTTGTTTCGCTAAATTGGCCATTTCGCCCACTGTGGGTCGGCTTAATTTTTAGTACTTGTGTACCTGTAGTATTGGGATAATACCGAAATAAAAATTAAAATTAAATTAAAAAGAGTGATCAGCAGGTTGAGTACCGCCAACTAATAAATCAAAATTTTAGCTCACATTCGCGTATGGAATTGCGTTTATATGTTTACTCACTAAGCAAGTAGGAAAATTTACTAAAACACCTAAGCTTTAAATTTTTTTTTTTTTCACTTTCACTAGTTTAGGCTGCACTTATAAAATTTTGACTATTGGTTCGGATCGAGTTTTAACCGCGCACAACTGATCTTTATGAGAGTCACAAAGAAAAAGAATGACGTTCAGCCAACATGGGAGACGGGAGGCCTAGTTCACCGGAAATCTCTACTTTCCTTTATTCGGCCTTCGACAGTTGATTGTCACTTGTTTGATTAATCAGCTGACTATGCAGTCATTCTCAGGGCCAATCAAACAGACGAAATATCAACTATAGAGGGAGTTTTATATCAACTTGACTCGGTGCATTGGCTTAAGGCAAGAAAAAATCTCATTGCCTACTTTGCGGCTTGAGGCAAAAGTTGACACTGCGGCCTGTTACATTGCTCTAGCTCTTCTAGTCTCTGAGATCTAGGTGTTCATACAAACGCACACTGGTTTTTTTTTTTGCCTTTTTTTGGCATAAGCTCTAGTTGTTGAGATATTGACCCCAAATTTCGTTTGTACGCATATTTTGGACCCAAAGACGACTTGCAAAGATTCACTGATTAGACCAATATTTGATATTGGCTCCCATATAACCGATCTGGCAGATTTGCTCCAACCTTGTTGTTTCTTCTGCTACTGAACTGAAATTTGGGATTTTCCTCGTAGTTTTCCGCGTCTGACACGACTTTAGATCTGGATTGGACTTGGACCGTTCGTTGCTCCATATAGCCGATTGTCGCGATTTGAGCTAACTTTGTTGGTTTACGCTGTTGAACTCAAATTTTATTTTGAACATGTAGTTAATCTCTTAAGCCTTATTGAACTTTGTTCAACTCGGCACACTATTTCATATAGCTGCCATATAGCTGATCTGTCCGATTTGCTCCAACTTTGTGGTATTTTATGCTATTGAGCTGAAATTCGGATTGTACTTTTATTTTTAGCTCTAAATACGACTTCTAAAACTTTTTTGTGTTTGACGCTACCAAGCAAAAAATTTATTTATTTCTTTCTCATGTAATCTATTCAACTGAAGCACGAATTCAACTGCAATAAAGTCGGTTTTCTCGAAAAGTCGCACATTGTAGCAAAGTTTGAATATGATTTGTTTTTTATCTAATAGGAGGATGTAAATGTTAAAAACCAGTTAATATTTGAAAGCTGAAAAAAAATTTTTTGCCAAGAGATGGTAAAAAAAACCATTGTGAAACGGTCGGACTGACGGACATGTCTATTCGACTCTGCTGTTGAAGAATATATATTAGGCATGTTTTAGAGATGCATGGAGATTTTAAGCTATGGGATTTTAACTTGCTATGGGATTTTAACTTGCCTGCCTCTCAATCTGCGAGGTTGGGTAAAAAAATGCGTGAGCCAAAATATTTGGGGGTGGGGTGAAGGGAAGTGATCCCGCATCAAGGTCAAAGTTAAGTTCACGAAAAATGGTCAAAATGGATATAAAGGGTCAGAGCTGCCCAGGGGTTGCTTCTAGAGGAGTCAAATTTACCAGTGACCCCCATTGTTTTTTCCTCCGCAACATTTTTTTCCTTAACGCCTATTCCCAATCTCTCCTCCCAATGGTCCCTTGACGCTTACATCTTCAAAACTCTTCATAGGAGGATAAAATAAATGTATGACCATTATTTTCCAATTCCTAACATTTTTGTTCTTGGCGACCACCCTCTGTCCCCACTCCTTAGGGGGGCTCCCATACAAAATTGATGAAAAATTCATGTTTTTTTTGATTTTGTACCACTGCCACTTGACTACCACTCCAAAAGTGCATCCTAGCCATCGGAAATATAAAAACAACCCCAACTAATTTTTGCTTCCCGACATGTTTGTTCTTGGCACCTACCCCCTATCTCCCCTTCCTCCAACACCCTAGAACACTTCCCATGAGGGTGAAATGTATGACCAACCCCCATTATTTTTCACTTTCCAACATATTTGTTCTTGGCACCCACCCCCTGTCTCTACTCCCTAGGGGGGCTTCCATTCAAAATTGATGAAAGATGCATGATTGTATGGATTTATTAATCCTGATATACCTGCCTATATATATATGCAATATACCTGACATTTACATATTACTTCAAAAGTACAAAAACCATATTGAATACACAAATTTAAATTTAATTTAAATGTGATTTTAGTTTTCATGTTATTAAACGCACTCTTCGGCAAAAGAAATCATTATAATCTTCCATTAATTTTACGCCCCTTTCAGCTGTATCGTTGACAACATGTAAGTTGTGTAAGATCTCTTGGGTTTGTCGGTAGTCTTCGCGCTGTGCCCAGGTTTCTGCATCGGTTGAAAAGAATCTGTAGACAGTTCGAAACGTTTGAAAAATCTGGCCGTTTCACACTTCACGAAGTCGTTAAAATCTCTCGTGATGAATTGATTTACTTGATTTGTTGTCATCGAAATTCTTTTAACCCCTTTATAGCCAACAATTTGCCCTGTACGGGAATGTTCTTCACTAGCTTCTTTGTCATCATCGCCCTGCTTATCGTCAGATTTCTCACTTTCTTTGAAATTGCTTCCTGAATTATCACTCCTATCCATCTGCTCCTCAATGTCAAAAATGTTTTCTTCGTTTTCGTCTTTGCCTTTTTCAAATTCAAGAAACGTTTTTGCAATTTTGCGCTTGATGTCAAAAAAAAACATTATGATCAAATAACAAAAGTGCTAAAGTTTTTTGTGCTTTTGTTTTTTTGGCAGCGACTAGGTCATCCTTTGTACCAGAGCAGTACGGTTCGTCTTTTATTTCTTACCATTTTTCTTAGAAACTGCAAAATAAAAGCACACTTCTCTCAATTGGAGTTTATATTATATATATAATGTCTGCATAGTAAATACAACAGATCTCGTTCTTATAATTGCTTGAGTAATGATGACGCACCTTGGTATTGACCAGTGTATGATTCTTTGGTGTCGAACGAAATAGCTTGAAAAAAAAAAATAATGTTCCACTCTTTCAACAAATCTTATACCGCCTCCGAGATGTGTTTGCCTTTTCCTTTACCCTGATGCTACTTTCGTCATGCCTTAAAGCTGCTCGTTTCCATCATAATTAGCGATTACAGGAAGACGAGGAACTCTTTTTTCCTTTGCATCTCCGGTAGTATTTTACAATCCCAGTGTAGTGCCACCTAAGTATATTGCCATAGCATTGTATTAGTAAATCCATAAAAACATGCATTTATCATCAATTTTGTATGGGAGCCCCCTAGGAAGTGAAAAATAATGGGGGTTGGTCATACATTTTACCCTCCTGGGAAGTGTTCTAGGGTGTTGGAGGACAATTTTATAAAAATGTCATTTTTGTATGGGGACCCCCCTAGGGAGGAGAGATAGGAGGTAGGTGCCAAGAACAAAAATGTCGGGAAGGAAAAATTAGTTGGGGTTGTTCTTATATTTCCCATGGCTAGGAGGCACTTTTGGAGTGGTAGTCAAGTGGCAGTGGTACGAAATCAAAAAAAACATGAATTTTTCATCAATTTTGTATGGGAGCCCCCCTAAGGAGTGGGGACACAGGGTGGTTGCCAAGAACAAAAATGTTTGGGAATTGAAAAAAATGGGAGTTGGTCATACATTTTATCCTACTAGGAAGAGTTTTAAAGATGTGGGCGTCAATTTTATAAAAATGTCCTTTTTGTATGGGAACCCCCATAGGGAGGAGAGATAGGGGGTAGGCGGCAAGGAAAAAAATGTTGCGGAGGAAAAAACAATGGGGCTCACTGGTACATTTGAAAAGCCTGTTTAACCTAGACTTGAGTCGGTGATGATTTAAAAAACCCGAAGGCTAAAATAACTTAGTTAATCGTTATCATTTTTGTAAGACATTGGCGAGCGTCAACATATTCGAGATAACTTTCTAAATCGTCACATTCTGAAAGTGAGATTGAAGTCATATTAAATTGTCGAAGACCTATAAAAAATATAGCTTTTGAAAATCATTAAGTATACTTGAATCAAGGATCTAAATACTTTACATATAGTGGGTGCCGATCATAACAAGTATACGACTAATCATCCATTGTACTTGCATGGCAATTTTAAGTCTTTGTCGCACTAAATCGACCAGATAACAAAAATAAATCGCTTTCCAACACTTCAAATTTTTAAAGGTAGAATTATTGTGGAACCGAACCGATTACATGGGTTCGGAACAGGTTCAGGTTCAAATATTTTGTCACACTTGGTTCGAGTTAAGGTTCGGTCTGCTGTGCAGAATACGTCAGATTTCCATGTTCGAACCGGTTCAGTTTAAAACCGGTTTGCAGCCCTCATAAATAGGCCACGATAGCGCAGCGTGGAACATTTTTGACTTTTTTTTTGGTAATTAGTAGAGAATTTGGCTAAATTAAAATCCATTTGCATCTATCTATTAAAACGATTAACAAAATCGATTAAATCACCTATGATGAACTTACTAGTTACTTGTTCTTCTTGATTGCAAATAGAAATCGCAGGATTTTATTCAGACTGAATTTTAGTCATATAATCAATATAATATTTTCCTTTATGAGTTTTTAAAATGTTTACTTTCTTTCTTGGCAACACTGGCACATTTTGACATATTTATTTGGCATCAGTTGCAGTCTGGACGCAGTTTATTCCCCTGAAAGGCAACTGACAGTTGTATACATTCTATATAATTTTGATTTATTTGTAGTAAATCGTAGGTTCAACCTTTCCAATGGTTCTACAATAGCAAAGGCTCAAATTGTAATCAGCCTTTTGTCATTGCAAGGACACAATTTTAGGGGTCATGGCGATCAGGGGCCAACATTGACAGGTAGCCAAGTCAACAACAATAACGTGCAGCTTTAATTAACTCAAATATAAAATGGAATTAGAGAGGAGAGCCTCAACAGCGGGCGGCCATAATGCGTTGAAATGGTCAACCAGCAGATGGACAGGCCAAACAGAGCTTTTTATATTTATTAACCTTACACAGTGGGCCAGCCGGCCAGGAAGCCGGGAGCGCCTTGGCTGGCCGCAACAATAACTGTAATTTCGCTTTATGACAGCAAATCACAACCGAAACATAAAGGCAGCAGAAGGACAAGCCGAACAGAACAGAGGAGAACAGGACAACACTCTGGTTAGCTGCGCAGTGAGTTGTGTGTGTGTGTGTGTACGGTGCACTGAATGGGCAGGGACATTAAGTACGAGTCGGAGTCAGAGGCTGCGTATACGCAATCTCTTCTTATGGACAATTGATGTCTGTGTTGTCGCTGCTGCTGCTCCAGTTACTGGACATGGCCGTTGTTTGCCAGCCGGTCGCCGGACCGGCTCGTTTGTAATGTTGTTGTTAAGTCCGGAACATGACATTAGCCATTAACTCGCTGCATGCACTCCTTCGCTTGCCTTTGGTTTACATTCGCAAATAAAACACAGGCAGAGCCAGCAAACACGCCAAATACAAGAACAAACACAGAATCACAGTTGAAATAAAAATGTATAAAAAAGGACATTTGAATTGGACTTATGGGACCACAACAAGCGCCACAGTACACACACACAGAGACACTGAGCAACATTTTATTCTTATTACACCACAGGGGAAGGCAGGAGGTTGTGCGAGTGGGCAGATACAGATACATTTGCAAAGAAGCAACAACAATGTGAGCTGTTCCGTTCCCTCAGTTGGCAGTGGCTTAGCAGTAAAGGGTTAAGATAGACAATGAGCTGTCATTGTCATTCTCTGATCTGGTGAACATTGTACAAGGCCAACCCAATGGCCGGAGCAAGCAGTCACACAAGTGGAGAGAGAGAGCAAACATTGTTTATATTCTTTGAAACTCAAAGAAAATTGTTTCATTTCCATTCGATCAAATCAAAAGAAAATTAATGATATATTTTAGTACCAAAAGTTTGCGTCTCAATTACAGGTATCACCATTCCAAGTGCACACTAAAAAATATTCAGTATTTCATACTTATCCAAGATGTTTTTTCCAAATTAAATTAGGTGTGATTTCAGAACCATAATAACTCATCATCAGAACGAAATATATTTCGATTCGAAACACATCTGAATAGCTCTAGACCACTTTAAAAAGGGTGATTTTTACGCGTTTGCTTGGCAATAGTGAATGAAATAATTATTCGGAGCGATACATCAATGCCTGCCATTCACTTTTTAAAGATTATCTCATGTAAATATTGCCCCCGGATACGCCTTAGGTGGAGCTAGTAAGCTCCAATTTTGGTATTCTTTTTACAGCATTTCGGCCGGTATCTCACCGATAGCAGCTGTTGACTTTTAGGGCTGCAATTCTGGCTGGCATGTCCCTGTACACGAGAGACTTCACAAAAATAGTCCAGTGGGGGCAAATCACTAGGTCTTGGCGGCCAATGGAATGGTCAAATTCGTAAGATTAATTGCAGTGTGCAGTGTGGCATGTGGCACCGTCTTGTTGTGTCAACCAAGTCCAATTCTTCCATTTTGGGAAAAAAAAGTTGGTAATCATCTCACGCTACTTCGCTCCATTAACTGTAAAAAGTACGGTGAAATGATGCCGCCGGCCCACAAACCGCACCCAACAGTGCATTTTCAGGTTGCATTGGCAGGCCTTGTACTGCCTCTAGCTGCTCTTCAGACAAAATTCGGAAATTTTATTTGTTGACGTACCAATTGAGCCAAAAATGAGCTTCGTCGCTGAAGACAATTTTTCGACAAAAGAGTGGATCTTCATTCAACTTTTCTACCTACATTCTACATTCAGCAAACAAACGACGTTGTGGAAGGTCAACCAGCTTCAGCTCTTGCACCAGCTGTATTTTGTATGGTTTCATACCAAGGACCTTACGTAAAATCTTCCAGGTGTTCGAATAACACATGCCAGATTGGTGAGAACGGCGGCGAATTGACACTGCTACAGCAGCTCTCGGTACGCACTTTCCGTACACGGGATGGCGGAATAATGTCCAATAAAGTGCAACTGGTTCGAAATTTGTTCACAATAGCTTGAACAGCCTGTTCGGTGGGTCGATTATAACGTTTGGCGCCGACCCTAGAGGGGTGACTATTTAACAGCAGGCCACAAGAACTTTTTCTCACAAATACGTTTCAACTTCATTGATTTTATTATACTTCAATTTGGTGTACAGGTTAGGGTATAATTGAGATGAGGTGATGTTAGAACTATGTGTCGAGGCGAAGCGGGCGACGTGCGTGGCTACGTTCGAGGCGGCGCTTTAAAAAGAATCGTTGCCTTGGGTATCTGCAGCCAAACTAAACTCAAGTCCGCATGGCAGTCTGTTGCTAACCTAGTAGGCGAGCTTAAAGCACCATAAGCAACGGTTCTTTTCCCAGCACTTGCGCTGGGCTTGATTTGGTAAACAAATATGATTTAAAAGGGAGTGAGTGATAACAGGGTCGGCCTACACTAACTGTGTGGGCGCTGCATGTGCATTGGATGATTTCGGCGGCAACATTCTCCCCCCAGTAAACTTGTCCGCTTCAGGGGCTGGTTTTACTCCATTATTGCCGACGTCCAGCACGGCTACTTTAGCCACGGGTCGCTGATAGGTCCCGCTGGCTGTTTTGATGATCACTCTTCTCACCTGGTTGTCTTTGGCCAATACCGTTTGCTCGACTATACCTTTGGGCCAACTATTGCGCGGCAAGTTTTCGTCCACTACCAAGACGACATCTCCGACTGCTATTGGTGGCCTCTTCGCATACCACTTCCCGCGTCGGGCTAGATCTGGGACATACTCCCGCACCCAACGTCGCCAAAACTGATCAGCGAACAGTTGTGCGGAGTGCCACATATGCCGCACGGCGTGTGTTGTGTCGAAGATGGGCTTGTAACCACTTGGTGATCCCATTAGCAGATGGTTGGGTGTAATAGCCTCGTCGTCCTTGGCTTCTAGGGATACGAAGGTAAGAGGCCTCGAGTTAAGGACAAACTCGACCTCCCATAGTGCGCTTTGTAGGCCTTCACTGGTGAATTTCATTGTCGGGCAGATCGCGTATAGGACCTTTTTTACGGAGCGAACAAGGCGCTCCCATGCTCCCCCCATATGAGGGGCTGCGGGTGGATTGAATTTCCGCTTCATGTTGTCAAACGACGCTCCGACTTCATTAAAGTTCGACTTTGAGGAGCTCGTCGCAGGATAACTTTTTGGGCGGCTATAAAGTTGGTTCCGTTGTCAGTGTAAATCTCCCTTGGAGTTCCCCGCCGGTTGACGAAGTTGCTCATTGCTCATTACGCATGACACAGTATCAAGGGAACACGCCAGTTCCAGATGAACTGCCCTTATAGTCAGGCAGGTGAAGATAACGCCCCATCTTTTCTCTCATCGTCGTCCCACAGTGACAAAGAGAGGCCCAAAGTAGTCGATTCCGACATAGGTGAATGGGCGTTGATAGGATGCCAGCCTGGCAGCTGGCAGTGGCGCCATCTGAGGGACCTCTGGATTGGCGCTCTCGTTCTTGCAACGCTGACAGAACTTTCGCATGCCTTTGTACAGAACTCGCAGGCGCGGTATATAGTAGACGCCTCGGATTCTGTTAATGCACGCCTCATGTGATGAGTGATGTATTTTTTGGTGATACCACTTCACTATGAGACGTGTTATGTGGTGCCCGTGTGGGAGCACCAGCTGTTGTTGACTGCATAGATATTCCGTTCGCCCTCGGACTCGTAGCAGCTTGTCCTTATCTAGGAATACATTCAAACAAATTGGAGATTTCTGGGCGGAATTCGGATGCCTGTGCGTGCCGCAGCAGAAAGTTTTGCGCACGCTGAATCATCTCATAAGAAACCTCCTTAGGTGGCGGCGCCTTTTGTAGTTTGGCTCGAAGTATTTCGATGTAGAGAATATACACCGCTACGGCTTTGTAAAGCCTTCCCCAGTCGGAGAAATATTCCGTGTTGATTATTGACTCCAGTGACAAATTGTCGGTGAAGAATACGTTATGCCTGACCTCGGCATTGTTTGGTGGACCCAGTTCGTTGCAGCTTGGCCACTCTGATTTGTCGAGTAGCAGGAATTCTGGTCCTCCAAACCATTTATCGGCAATATTTAGGCTGGATGGTTTCGTTGCGTAGTCTGCGGGGTTAAGATGTGTTGGCACCCAGTACCATTGGTTGATTTCGCTGTATTCCAGTATTTCGCCCACGCGATGCATGACGTACTGCTGGAATTTTCTAGGATCCATCCGAAGCCATTTTAAAACCGTCTTAGAATCCGACCAATACCAGATCGAATTTATTGAGAGTCGTGAATTGCTTAGTATCTGCTTGCTCAGCCTGGTTCCGATTACGGCAGCCTGTAGTTCCATCCTTGGAATGGACAACGGGTTTAGTGGTGCCACCTTAGCTTTGGCGGCCACGAGGCTGAGGTAAGTTTCTTCCCCTTGGCAAATACGCAAATAGGAGACAGCTGCATATGCCATTTCGCTGGCGTCCACAAAGGTGTGCAGCTGTACATCATGGACTTGCTCGTTCGTTTTAAAGTAGCATCTTGGAATAGATACAGCGGCAATCGTTGATAGGGACCGTTTCCATCGGGTCCATTTTGGGCAGAGCTGGTCCGGCAGGATTTCATCCCACTCAACTTTGCTCCGCCAGACATCTTGCAATAGGATTTTTAACTCAATTGTGAAGCACGAAATGAATCCCAGCGGATCGTACATTGACATAAGTACTTGCAGGAGTTCGCGCTTTGTTGGTGCAGTCTCATCTTCGAAAACGTTTCGTTTTAGCCTGGCGAATTTCAGTATAAATTTAAAATCATCTGACTCCGGGATCCAGTACAGGCCAAGCCCCTTCTCGGTGGCAGTAATTTCAACGACTTTGGGGGAGGTTGATTCGCTGTCTAGCTCGTACAAGACTTCTTTGGAATTCGATGACCAGTTGCGTATATGAAAGCCGCCAGCTGCATGGATACTTCTGACTTGGTTCGCGATCTCGGCTACTTGTTTGTCATTTTCACCGCTGTAGATAAAGTCGTCCACATAGTGGTAATCCTTGACTGCCTGTGCCGCGATTGGAAACTGTTGTTGGAACCTAGCGGCGTTTTTGTCACGGATAAAATGCGCAATGCAAGGTGCGCAGTTGATACCAAACGTAAGCGCCTCCATAGCGTATACGCTTGGCTGCCGTGCCTCGTCGCTTGGCTCGTCGTTTGGTTCCCACCAAAGGAACCTCTGGGCATGCATGTCTGCTGGTCTCACTCGGATCTGGTGGAACATTTCGGCGATGTCGCCGCAGATTGCCACTCTTCCCGCCCGGAATGAGATTAATAGGTCCAGCAATGGTTTCAACAGATCTGGCCCGCTGTGTATGAAGTCGTTTAGGGCCCTCCCGCCTGACTGTGCGGCTGCGTCCCACACAAGACGGACTCTTCCCGGTTTGTTAGGATTGCTGGTGATGAAGGTGGGTAGATACCATACCCGTTTGTTTGGTTCTGCTATTTCCGCAGGAGTAAGTTTGCGGGCATAATTCTTTTGGACAAGATTGTCCACCTCCTTCTGAATTTGCTCCCTAAGCTCAGGTTGCTTCGAGAACCTTCTCTGTAGGCACGTCAGACGTCTAAGTGCCGCCTGATAGCTGTCGGGCAGCGAGATGTCAGCATCTTTCCAGAGTAGGCCGACTTCATACCTGTCATTCTTAAGAACGGCCGTTGATTCGAGACTAGCTAACGCTTTGGTGTCGTCCGCCGATGATATCTTCTTTTCTGGGGTCGCGTCTAAAGAAAACGCTAGTTTAATGTCATCATGCAGCTTTGCGTCGTTGTAGCTGCAGTTGCACCGGTGCATGTTAACATGTCCGCCTGTGGACTCATGCGGTGTGCAGCTTTGTAGCGTCCAGCCCAGACGCGTTTTTGACGCTATTGGTTGATGCCACGCACCCTCGCGTATTTTGAGGGGCACGGCCAGGTGCCAGTTATTTGCGCCGATGAGAATGGTAGGACGCGCATCAGTGTATGACGCTATAGGTAGCCCCGCCAGATACGGGAACTTTTCTGCGAGCGCACGCATGTTGATTGACTGGACAGGTAGATTCAGGCTTTCTACACTGTGTACATCCTTCAGAAAGAATTTGTTCCCAGTGTGAACATTGGCTATATTCAGCGTGGCCCGCTCTGATGCGTCTTCGATGCGTGTCGTATCGTCGGTCCATCTCAGGCATAGTGGTTGCCGGACACCTTGTAGGTTGAGCTGCTTGAAGACCTTGTTCTCGATGAGTGTTACGGATGAGCCCTCATCTAGAAATGCAAAAGTATTAATTACTTTATTTTGATTACGAATGCGAACTGGAACAATACGAAAATTTGTCTGGTCCGCATCTCGATGGGTATGGATGTGCCCGCTCTCCGGCTTTGGCACATTTGGGGCCTTGGTTGGCCCATACGAGTCGCTCAACGGCGCGACTACAGTTGACTGCTGCTCTTCGTGGATTAGGGGGTGGTGCCGTTTGTGACAGCCTTGGATGCCGCACACCTTTTCACGTTGGCACTTTTGGCGGTGACTGTTCAGGCATTGATGACACAGCTTCTTGTTGCGTATGACATCCTTCTTCTGTTCCAGAGACATTGACTTAAACTCCAGGCAGTTTTGCAGTTTGTGCAGCTTGTCACCTCCTTGGAAGGTGCTCCTCGGTCCGCTGTGTGGTGATGTAGGCTCCCGCTCTTTCCATGGTAGAGCGGCGGTGATACCTGGCTGGCTGCTTCGGCGATATTGTATATCCACTGGCTAAACACCTCCAGAGATGGTGCTTTAGCATCCTTAGGATGCATTGCCCATTGCAGCTTCAGATGTGTGGAAAGCTTTTCCACTAGCTCTTGCACGAGCATTGGGTTGTCCATGTAGCTGGTTAGCTCACATGACTTCATCGTTGAATAGATGTTTCGTACGCAAAGTGCGTATTCGATAAGCGGCTCTAGCTTATCCTTGGGTGGAGGCAGTTGCCTCGTCTTCTCCAACAGCATGTGCAGGATATGTTCGGGTCGCCCGAAACACATGCGCAGAGTTTGCATAATTTCAGGGACCATTGCAGGCAGAAGCAGTTTGCTTTGAACCATTTCACGTGCTTTCCCTCTCAGGCTTGCTTGCAGCCGCATAAGATTTTCAGCATTGGTGTAGCCGGCGATTTCCGTACTTGTTTGAAAACTGCTAAAAAATAATGGCCAGTTTTGTGGATTGCCATCGAATGTAGGCAAATCTCTCGGAATCGCTTGCCTCGCCGCTAGTTGTGCGGCACTTGGTGTCTGTGTGGCGGCTGATGCACGTGTATTTAAGTTTGGGTCCATTTGCAGGTTATCTGTTGCCAGGTTGGCAGCCCTGCTCAACTGTTGAAGAACTGTTGTGAGCCAGGGCTGCGTGAGCTGCGCGCCTAATTCGGCTTGTTCACATGTTGTTGGCAGCGTGTGTGTGGTTGAGGTTAGGTACGTTTGGTGAGCCCCTCTTGGCGCCGTATGTATTGGCCTACCTTGGGGACTCCACATGTTACGTACCGATGATATACCTCCAGTGGCCATCGTTGTGGTTGTTGTCGTCGTAGGTATGGAGACAACTGCATTGTTGGTACTCGTTCGTGGTGCACATAGTCCAAATTCGAGACCCATTTCTGCTAGTGATTCCATAAATTTGGCCGGTGATGAAGACGCTTGTGGCTTATCCGCGTATGGAGGACTTGCGAGTGACTGAAGTGCAGTTGCCAATATAGTTGTGACGACTTCCGGAGATACGTTTGCGCAATCACAGCTCCAACTATCGCCGGGTCCATCATCGTTGGCTCCGACACAATCGAAATGATACCAGGCACAACATCGGTTGCACTGCACCATCCGATCGCTATCTTCCTGCATACATCTCTTGCAGTGGTACACTCCACTAGAAACGTCTTTACTTGGCATCATTACGCACGATCTTTGTATTTTTGTGGCAGAGGGTTAACCCAAGTCTGCCGCAGTAATTAACGAAGGCGATTTGTAGGTTTGGACTTATGTAAGTCGTTGGCGGTTCACCGCTTGGTTGGTTTGTCACGTGTAAATGAGTGGTTATGCAATCACATAGGATTGCTGTAGATTCTTTTTAAAGAATTGTTGAGTTTGGCGCCGACCCTAGAGGGGTGACTATTTAACAGCAGGCCACAAGAACTTTTTCTCACAAATACGTTTCAACTTCATTTATTTTATTATACTTCAATTTGGTGTACAGGTTAGGGTATAATTGAGATGAGGTGATGTTAGAACTATGTGTCGAGTCGAAGCGGGCGACGTGCGTGGCTACGTTCGAGGCGGCGCTTTAAAAAGAATCGTTGCCTTGGGTATCTGCAGCCAAACTAAACTCAAGTCCGCATGGCAGTCTGTTGCTAACCTAGTAGGCGAGCTTAAAGCACCATAAGCAACGGTTCTTTTCCCAGCACTTGCGCTGGGCTTGATTTGGTAAACAAATATGATTTAAAAGGGAGTGAGTGATAACAGGGTCGGCCTACACTAACTGTGTGGGCGCTGCATGTGCATT